>CM060963.1:188480140-188612640 GCA_030765045.1 Tenodera sinensis
CCATCATCATCAAATAGTTTTTGCATCAACTTCTATGTTGTCAGCACACAAAAGCTGACAAATTATGACAAATATTTAAACAAATATGGCTTCTCCTTTTTGTAAACAACTTCCAGTTAAATGACCCATCTACAAAAACTATATTACATGCTGATGACACAAATGTTCTGATCAAAGCAACCCATAAAGAAGCATTTATAACTGCCATTCAGCAAACACTGAGAAAGTCACAAATTATTTTACATGTAATAACCTCATTATAAACACAGAAAAAACTGTAGTAATAGATATACACACTAACAGGAACAAAAGTCACCCTGCCCCTCAAGTACAATTCCTTAATCTTATACTTAAAAAAGTTGAATCCATCTTTGGCGTCTGGGTACAAAGTAATATGAAATGGGACACTCACATTAATGCAATAAACAAAAAACTTAGTTTACTGTGCTACATAATTAGAGTATTAATGATTTGTACAAATAAAGAAACAGTTAGGGCACATACTTTGCACATGTTTACTCGTTATTGAAATATGCCATAGTCTTCTGGGGTGAGTCTCCACTGAGTAAGGCAACATTTATCGCACAGAAAAAAATTACTAGAATCATGGAAGGCATTAGCCCAAAATCATCCTGTAAACCTCTGTTTAGAAAATTAGGTATGCTTCCACTTCCCTGCATTTATATTCAAGAAACAATTATGTTTACACTTAAGAACACTAACACCATTTGCAATGAATAACAAGTGCATGAACAAAATACACATCTGCATGTAACCAATCACAATACCTCACTCTATTGGAAAAGTATTCTACACGCGAGCATTAACCTCTTGAGCGATGGCCATTTAAAACGTCCGCGAGCCAAGAACTGCTACCCAATATCCAACACAGGGCATTTAAAGTGCTTCGTATATACACAGCTATATTTTGTGTAAATATTAAGTTATTTTAATGAAACAAAAACTGGTATAAAACTCATTATATGCAGTATAAATGTACATCATCAGCAAAGTTGAGTTGTATTTACAAAACGTTGAAATGGCACTATTTTGTTTTACTGTGGTGAAAAGTTAACTTTGCACTGTCGAACGCATCTAATATAAGTTCTCTGAAAGAAACAGTAGTCGACCCATTGTATCTGTGGCTTATGTGTCAGCATACTGTGTAATAAAGCCCTACTGTATGCGTGGTCTCTTGAGTCATCAGAATATAGCACATTTGCAACTTTGCTTACGCAAATTTCGTAACTTAGTAGAGTCCATTTCTTTCTTTGTTGAAATACATACATATACTTTCCTGCTTGTAGCTGAAGGGAGAAGTGGTATAAAAAGGTATTTTTGCACCAACTGGATATAACATTTACAATTGTTTGGTAATTTGGAGAGCTCTAAACCCGCACAGGACAATGACCTACCTTGACTTCTGACTATCAATAGCTCGCAGCCTAATTGAACAATATCACATTGGGGGTTGAAAATCCAAAACCCCTGCACCCCTCAGACTTCAAGGAAAACATTATCCTAAAAGGATACCACCAACAGCAAAGAAGTCCCACCCATCTCGAAAGTTTCGTGTGCCGCAAGAAGGGAATTCACAAATGTGGAAATGTACCTACCCTTATGTGTTTGTCCCTGTTTTGAGGTAAATCACTGCAGAACGAACATATTAGGGTAAGCCAGTAAAGTATATAGACTTTACTAAAATGTTTCATAAAGGGAACATTAAAATAAGTTGAGTTAGATAAGGGATAAATAAGGGTTAAATGCTTAAACGCACAGGACGTGTATACACGCCCATATCGCTCATCCGCCATTTTAAATGGACGTGATTTCATGCCCATATCGCTGAAGAGGTTAAATTGAATAATAACGTGCCAAGCTACATCAAAGTAGTAAAACCAGCAAATCATTTCAAATCATGTCTCAAGGTGCATCTAATTAATCTGCTTTTATTCCATGGAAGATTATCTCAAATATGTGTTAGCTAAAAAGCTTTGACTGGAAATGTATGTATGTTTATATTTTGACATGTCCAATGTATCTGTGTATGTAATGCCATAGTTTGTAATGCTAATCTTGACATGTCACCAATTTACAAGCAATAGCTCAACAATGTAAATGTTATGTGATGAATAAACAAAAAAAAAGACTGTAAAAAAATAGAGAAAGATGAAGGGAATTAAAGAAAACCATTTTGCAACTATCTATGATGGTTTGATATGTATAAAACATCAGACCTTACTTTAGGAATTGCCCTCATAGATTTAAGTTAATTTTGCATATATAGAAATATTTTTTTGAATTAAAAAACTGTTTTAACAATAAAAATATATTTTATGCTCTTTTGGAGTCATAATTTCAAAAGCAGAAGGGAGTATCTATTAAAGGTGGATTCGAACCTGCAATCTTGGGAATGAGAGGTAGGCATGTTAACCCCAGACCACAGAGGATGACATTGTCAGTGGTGGTGGCAACAGTGGTGGTAGTGACTGTGGATTAGCAAGTGTTGTTTTCCATATTACATAAATCAGTCACTATCTGTCTATGTAGCAGAAAACCATTGGATCATTCCTACTTTTATCAAGACCATGAACTATGAGAAGTTGAATATTATACTTTTCATTCTTATTCATAAAATTAGAACACTAGAGTAGTCATTAGGAACGATGGCAGTAAGTGACAGATAACATGCATGTAGGGGAAAGAGGGAAGAGCTGCGTTGCAACTGTTTTCCATCTTTCTTAGGAAGTTATTGTACACATTATACACACTTTTTCTGTCTTGACTGTGAATAATGCAATTTTTTTTTTTTTTTTTTGCTTCTGCCATCTTTGGAACTGTTAATGAACTTACTGTCACACTATGGAGTGGACTTATTGCTCGAAATTACTTAGTTTCACTGTAAAACTGTACAAATACTCCCACACATGCACTCTGAAACAGACTATGTCTAGTTGGCTGCAGAACACGTGACTGTGACATCATTGGATATTTTCTACTGCACAACCATCTTCTTTCCTGATGGCTACTCTAGTAACTCCTTTTAAGTCTTTTCTACAGCAACTTTAAGCTATTGATGCTAGATTGCTAATTCACCACCCTCTCTTGTTCTCTCTCTCATGCACATGTCTCTTTACACCTATTTTATCTTCAAAGCAGCTAAACTTAAAAAATTTACAAATGGTTTACTATGTGAATACATTAAAAGCCTTCATGCAACGTATGCAAATTAAGCTTTAAGTTAATAAGCTGTACATAAGCTAAACAGCACATTTTGCTCAAATTAATTTATAATGTATTTATAACATCAATACACATGTATCAGTATTAATCCTTTAAATGTTTCTTCCTTTAATGAACTGTTAATTAGTTTCAAAAGTAACATTTTTCCTCTCTTTAACAGGTTTGGACAGAGTATTGGAGGAAAGCTTGTGGTAGCAAACATAGCTTGGCCCAATCAGTGGGTAATCCTGATTGGGTCATTCTTATCGACTCTGGGTGCAGGCTTACAGAGCTTAACAGGTGCACCTCGACTACTACAGGCCATTGCTAAGGATGGTATCATTCCTTTCTTGGCTCCATTTGCTGTGTCTTCAAAACGAGGAGAGCCAACGCGAGCACTACTCCTTACTGTCCTCATTTGTCAATGTGGTATCTTATTGGGCAATGTGGATTATCTAGCTCCACTATTGTCTATGTTTTTTCTTATGTGCTATGGCTTCGTGAATCTTGCCTGTGCCCTTCAAACGCTCTTACGCACACCCAACTGGAGACCAAGGTTTAAATATTATCACTGGTAAGATAATTTCTACTCATAATAATTATGTGGAAATAAGATTATATATGTTATGTTGCATTTGTTTGTTTTTTAACCTAGTCCCAGCTATTTATTGTTGTATTTAAAACATAGGCAAAACATTTCAAAAACTGCAATTCATGATATGCATATGTTTATATTTATAGCCTGAGCTGCCTGTTGAAGTTTATTTTCTATTGAGGAAACATGAAGCTGTTTAGCAGCAATAGACTTAATCCCTTCAATAACAGGCATGAAAAATTTCAGATAAGACATTACATTGGTTGATTTTATATCAAGTTTAAAGGTTACAACACTCTTGCAGCTCTACAGGGGTTTAAATCAGATTTCTGGAATAATTCTAGGGTATTTAAATAAAATAGCAATGGGTTAAGTAATTTAAGCCAAAAAGGTGAGTCAATTAATAACACTATACAACTTATATTTTACTGGAACATGTTTTGAAGGTTTGACTTTACTTGATTATCAATCAGACATTGACTGGTTCTCCCTGGTGTGGATGACGATGTTTTCTCTGATGTCTTCTCTGGTGGTGGTTCAAGGAACTTGAAAAAACACTTTAGAAATGTAAAAAACAAACAGTTGGAAAAATCAGCAGTTGCCAACCACTTTCGGACAGAAAACCACAACATAAAGCCAGAACCAAAACTCCTCAAACATATAATGGGAAAAAAAGAGCTGTCCACATAGGAACAAATCTTCATTTTGAAAAATAGAAACAGCGTATTCAGTTTCAACATCCCCGAGAAAGATATCTTCAGAAAGTTCCTTAAACCACCACCAGAGGAGACCTCAGAGAAAATATCGCCATCCACACCAGGGAGAATCAGTTGATGTCTGGTTGATAATGAAGGAAAATCAGCCTCTTAAACATGTTCTGGTAAAATATAAGTAAGTGTTGTATAGTGTTATTAATCGACTCACCTTTTTAGTTTAAATTGATTATTACAACACTGTTTTCAAATTTCCAAGAAAGAATATAGATAATAGGTTAACTAGTTGTATCCTATCACTTTTTTAATCGTAAATATGTATCATTTTCTTTTGACCGATCTTTTATGTTGGATCCGTGTGATAGATGATTTGCTCAATGGGATGCTGGTATAGGATTACTGCATAAATGGTCAAAGCTTACAAAGTTGCTTATCAGTTCTCAGTGGAAAGCACTATACTTTTAGAGATGGACTTTCATAATGAGCATCTTGTGAGCTTTTTAACGATTGTAGAGTGTTATCTATACACAGAAACACATGCGCACATATGCACACACATGGACACATGGATGCATATGTACATACGCTCACACAGGTATATTTGAAATATTATGCACCTAATTAAACATAACTTGATGCTTTGTTTCAGGTCTCTGTCCTTCACAGGTTTAGCCCTGTGTATTGCTGTTATGTTTATGACAAGTTGGTATTATGCATTACTGGCCATGGGAATGGCTGGTTGCATTTACAAGTACATAGAATACAGAGGGTAAGTAAATGAAATAAAGAATATTTAATGTTGTGTAATATAATTTGAATGTAGCATTTAGAAGTATATAATGAATATTAAAAAAAAAAAATATTTAAGATACAAAGGGGTGTCTTAAAAGTAAGTTACACTATTTTTTTAAAACTGCACAGTAGGCAGGAAAAGTGTGTAAACTGCTAGGACAATTTCTTGGCTTTCTTTTGTATGAAAGAGTAGCTTTAAATACTAAAACATTATGTAATGATGTTTGTAAATTATAACCACGATGTTATCACACATTTATTTGTGATGTTCATTAAAGCTTGTTCTAAAAAGTAACAATTTGGTTTTCTTAAAATTCACATAATTAAACTAATAAAGTGAAGTGACACTTCCATGCCAAACTATTAGTTCTCATTAAATTTACTAAATATAAAAAGTATCTTCAAGTGGCAGTATTTGAACTTGGGACCTTCAGCACTGAAGGCTAACACACACACTGTTGCGCTGCACTATGCTATGCTACAGCGGTGCAAAAGTCATTTTGGCCAAAATTGATATGACACAATGCAGTGGACAGTGTTTACAGCATAGCCTGTGAAATGCCAGGACTGCATAACTTCTCAATCCGCAGGCTGAGAAGATTTACTCAGTATAATATTCTTATAAACTTGTCTCTTACAACAAGGTTATATTAATGCTTTTTGGACATTTTGTGTTATAGGGCTGAAAAGGAGTGGGGAGATGGTATTCGAGGTCTAGCCCTTTCAGCAGCTCGCTACAGTCTGTTACGGCTAGAAGAAGGACCACCCCACACCAAGAACTGGCGCCCTCAGATTATCATACTTTCCAAGCTCAATACTGATTTGGTGCCAAAGTATCGTAAGCTGTTTGCCTTCGCTTCCCAGCTCAAGGCTGGTGAGATCATTCTACTTTAATAGAATTAATCTAGGCATGGTGTGCTAAGGATTGCCAGGAGTAAAAGACTGATAATTCTTCAATGTAGCTGTATTTAAAGTGGCGTTAACTTGCACTACACATGAAATTTGTGACTTTTTCTTATTGGTGAATCAGGTACACTTTGTTCAGTCTTTTGAGATAGTGTAAGGTGGAGATATAACCTTCCATTGTCTCAAAAGACTGTGAACAAAGCATGAAAATTGTGTTACTGTAATGTCTTCATTATATTTAGTTATAGGCTGTTGAATTTGAGATTTCTAAAGTGCATGTGGCAGTTTAAATGCCATTTTACTGTGCACTTCAATATTATCATATTTCTACATGAACCAGTTTCAAATTTTCCTCCTAAAGCACTGCAAAGCTCAATATTTGTATGCTAGATGGTATAATGTAACAATTGAAAAAACTAGAATGTGTAGGCCATGTTCAAAAAAAGAATGGGAAGTTTCAGAGCTACTTTCCCTGATTACCCTTCCCTTATGTAGGACTTACATTGGAGGAAATGGCCCAAGTGCACCAAAGTCTTTATACTCGGTTTCCCACTAATTACATTTTTCTTTATAAAATTTACCTTTTCTCAGAAACTATTGGTTAGAATTACATGAATTCTTTTGTGGTTGTTGTTAGAAATATGATTTTGAAACTGAACTTAAAATATTACTTTATCTGCTAAACACTGAATGTAGAAAAATTCAAAACTTAGAATTTAAATTTAAAAAAAAAAATTAAAAATAATTAAAGCATAAGTTGCAAATATCACAGATTCAGATTATTAAACATATAAAAAGTGTTAAAAGTACACTGATTTATGATGAAAACACAGCTAGTTTTACCAATTATCTGAGCTGAGAAACCCTAAAAAAGTTTTTCAGTTATATTAGAAAGTTCCTCATGGACCATGTTTTGTGAAAACATATTTTATTTGTGTAGGTTATGATAAATAATTATCAGATTTTTCAGACACATTGTCTCTTTTTTCTGGAAATATTTTTCATGTCCCTTACGGTTTTTTACTACCACACCCTTAATTTATTTATTAGTGCCATTACTTAATACTTTATGTGCGTAAAAAGATTTAAGTAACATAATTGTTACAAACTGTAATCAAATATCATTTCTAGGAATCTAACCTTGTTACTTGCTATTACAGGTAAGGGCCTTACTGTATGCGTGTCAGTAATCAGGGGAGACTTTGCCAGGTCTGTTGGAGAAGCAATGGCTGCCAAGCAGAGCCTCCGACGCACAATGGATGAAGAGAGAGTGAAAGGCTTTGTTGATGTGCTTGTAGCACATAATATTACAGATGGACTTAGTCATTTGTAAGAATATTTCATTTCAGTTGTACATTGTATTTAAGAAAACTAGTTGCTAACTGTTCTTGTTCATATTCAAAGCAAAAAATGAAAATACAGGTCAAATGTTCAAGCTTTCAAAGCACAAGTGTATGTACAGAAATTTTGAGAGATATAGGATCATTAAAACACATGGTAACCCGTTCTGTAGAGTCTCTCCACTGTGCATGATAACCAAGAGTTACCAGAAAAATTTTGCCATCAGAGGCTCACTAAAATCCTTACCTTAAGTGGGGGCTGGAAATGTTTACCTTCTGATCTCAAACAGGCAGCATATCTTGTAAAAATGTTCTTTCTCACTTGCCTAAGCTCAGCAGCAAGAATCCTTGTTCTTACCCCCATACACTACAGAATCTTAGTGTTAAAATTGTTAAAGAAATCACAGTAGAGTGCAGTGGAGAGAGGCCATGGAACGGGTTACCATATGTAATAAAGGCCCTGTATTAGGAATCATATTAGCAACTTTGAAAAGTGTCCTGAAAGGCAAATAATCTGATAGATTAACGCATGTTTCTAGTCATAGTTTCATAATTGTTATGCAGAATATGTGTTACTTATCAATTAGTAACAGTATCATAACATACTATACGTTTTTTTTCTTTTCTGTGAAATCAATGTTACAATGGATGTAGATTCAGTAATGTTGTCAAATGCAGGCTTAGGGACAGCATAATGCAGGGTACCAATGTATGAGAAATGAAAGTAGCAAGCGGTAGGAAAACATCATTTGAATGATGAAATTGTGTAGATGGCAATGCGTAAAGATGAAAATGGAGATAACTTCTGGCAATGCATGTACATAGGTGACGTAGATACTGGTGCGGTTTTTGGAATTATTAATGACGTTGTGTCTTTGAGCTATTGAGACTTTTGTGATCTCAGGGTGTGGTAACGGATGGAATGAAAAATCACACGATGTTTCTTCACCACAATGTATTTTTTTATTAACACTTTATCGATATTTTACATTAAATAATTCCTCTTAGCACCATTCTAAATGATTTAACACGTTTCCACTTTTTAATTTAGTGGAACTAATGCTTGATGAAAGTCTGGTGAAAGTTCTATGTTCACACTTCCTAAATATGTCCTTTCACCTCGACTACACACACGCGAATGGGCAGATTATGGCATCACCTCACGTGACACCGCCTTTTTCGTATACATCCGCGCATGCGTCCATCAAATAGTTCTTTCTTGTTAGGGAAGCGATCCCTAACCATCCTCCCCTACTTTTATAATGGAACACATATAATTCTAATATTTATACACATATTTTAAAATCAAATATGGAAAGATTTATGATGTCTTTGGGCAAACTTAGTTGTTCGTAACAATGAACATTATTAACACGTTTTTGCCATTTAACCAACACATACCAACATCAAAAAAAACAAATTACACTTTTAACAAATATTCATACAAACGATTTTCTTTTGGGGTCTTCTAATATTCTGTCTCAATACAAAGAAGGCGAGAGACTCAATTCTCATTCATAATGACGAATTTCAGCAACTAGAAGGCATGGAGCTGTTTTACTTATGAATACATTCCTCAACTCAAACCAAAAGATCTTGTAAATATAACACTGAGAATCACAATTACAGAATAAATGAGGATCCCTTCATATTACAAGTAGACATATGAATCATATAATCTGAAATAACTATGAAACCATAAGCTTCTACAGTTGTGGAAAGGTAGATAATCTTAAACGGGAATATATATTTGTAAATATATGTTTATAAAAGAAATACAAAGTTGCGTTAAGTTGCATTTTAGAGACATAAACCTCATGAGCGGATGTAACTATGAAATCATAAGCCCATGCAGTTGTGCAGAGGTAGATAACTGTAAATGTGAACATATTTGTAAATATAAGTTTATGGCAAAAAAATACAAAGTTTTATCTTGGAGGTTTAAACCCTATAACCTGAAATAACTCAAATTATAATCACATGCTATTGTGCATGAGATGCGGTAATTAATCGTACAATATGAATATATTTCATAATGTACATTTATGAAACAAATACAAAGCTTTATAAGAGTTAGATGTGGTAGATGATCGACAAACAGAATGCTTTAAAATCATAACTGCCACAAATTACTGGTAATTTCATCATTATTTGAAATACGGATTTCCATTTATAATAACAGCTGAAGGAAAATGAGGAAAAAGGAACTCTTCACTTCATAACACTTTCTGCTTTTCTTTTCTTTTTTTATTAATGTCCTCCAACATAGTGTCATATTGGAAGTGAATGAATGAAATGGATGAAATGATGCTCAAATGAGCTGGAGGTTGATAGAGCTTTAAGTTACCCGACATTTGTCTTCTCAGGATAAGGGAAAACCTCGGAAAAAACCTTATCTAGATAACTCATCCTAAGCATGATTCAAACTTGCAACCTCTTAGACATGAAGCAGACACGCTACCACGATGCCACAGGGGGAGCAACAATTTCTGCTATTGTTATGTCTCCTTTATTTACATTATTCCACTATTTAGTTTGTGCTTCTATTCCCTTGTTTTAGTTTTAGATCGTGCTTCCATACCATTACCCGTGTTCCTCTCTGATTTGTAGTTGTCAACCTCTTTGTCCAGTAGTGTACTTCTTCATGTCGAGTTGGCATGGTTTAGTGACATTGCACATCAAGAAGCCTGTATTCAACAACATTACCACAGATTCACTGTATAAGATGAAGTCACAGTAGTGAAATTATTTTTGCAGAATTCAGACAACAGGGTTAGGAGGTATGAAACCAAATACTGTGATTCTTGGCTGGCCATATGGATGGCGGCAATCTGAAGATGAAAAAACATGGCAGGTATTCCTGCAGACTGTTCGTAATGTTGCAGCAGCTCGCATGGCACTTCTTGTGCCAAAGGGAATCAACTTTTTCCCTGATAGTAGTGAAAAGGTAGGTGGTAAAGAATTTTATATCACCATTCCATAAACAGAAGAGGTATTTAGCTGATACACTTATAATTTTATGCTGGTGAATAAATTAAGCAAATATACCAAATGTCTGAGTTATAAGTAATTAAATAAAAGGAAAATAACATGCAGTTAAAGACTGATTGAATCAGGTGCATGTTATTTATACTTTTTACTTCATTTAAAATTATAGAGTCTTGAAGCTCAGAACATACAGCCACAGTGTTTGAGAGGTAGAATTGAAACTGAAAAATTCAATGCCTCTCAAACATTGCCCACACACGGCTTCTGTGTTTAAGAACACCAACAGTAAGTTTGCTGGCATAAATAAATAAGTACCTGAGCGACTGAGCTTCGCTCGGCTTTTCTTTTCTTTTCCTTTTTTTTAATCGTAGGGGTTTTTTTTTTTTGGGGGGGGGGGATAGAAGATACCTATTTAGATAACCTTGAAAAGCAAAATGTTAACCAAATATAAATTTTCATCCTAATTGTTGGAGCTGTTTCCGTAACAAGACCTTTAATATCCTGACCTTTAATATCAGCCATATTCAGAATATTAATGAATATAAGCCACAAATAAAATTAGATAATGAATTGGTGCATTATAAACCTACAACTAAATTCTTGGGTGTATGGATTGACGAGCACCTGAAATGGAACACACATGTTGAAAAACTGGCATCTAAGCTAAGCCAGCTTTGTTTTATGTTCAGAATTATAAAAAATATTGCAAATTTGAACACTTTGAGGAATCTATACTTTGCTCTTTTCAATAGCTTACTAAAATTTGGAGTGATTTTTTGGGGTAACTGTGATAAAGAAAATATAATTTTTAAAATTCAAAAACGAGTAATCAGAATAATAATGGGAAAGAAACAAAGGGATTCTTGTATCAATTTATTCAAATCACTCCATATATTGCCACTTGTCTATATATACTAGAAGTCATGATGTTTGTTAGAAAACACTTGGTTTATTTTCATACAAACTCTGAAAAACATAATTATCTCACTAGAAATAGGCATAAACTGAGCACGGTTACACATAGTACTTCACTATTCAGCAAAAGTGTAAGACACTCTGGAATTACCTTATATAACAAGTTACCTGATAATATTAAACTTACCACCTCAGAAACTGCATTTAAGCGCAAGGTGAAACATCTGCTACTGCAACATTGTTTTTACTCAGTTGAAGAGTTTGTAAATACTTTTCCGTGAACCCCTTCTGGGTGTGTAATTTATTATACTTGTTAAAATACTTAAGAAATGATGTTAATATTTTGTATATTTTGATATATCCAATATCATGTATTTGATCTAAGGATGAATAAATGATACACATTGCCAACTAAAAAATGACTTGTTTGTTGAAATTGGCCCATTAATGGAGAAATTATGTCCAAAATAAGGTTTCAACTAATTGTGACTGTTATGCATAGCTAAGTCAACCTTTTTTAAGTTTCCTGAAAGGCCTTGACGAGACCTTTAATATCCTGGCTTGTTTGTTGAAATTGGCCCATTAACAGAGAAATTATGGCCAAAAAAGGTTTAGAGTAATTGTGACTGTCACGCCTAAAATTATACTTATATAGATAAACTTAAGAAGCAAAACCCTATCTGAATACAAAATTTGATCAAAATCGTTAGAGCCGTTTCCAAGATATGTGGAATATATTTATACGTGTATATATATATATACACACAAGAATTGCTCGTTTAAATATATAAAATAGAGCCACACTTTTACTGTAAAACATTTATAGTACTACCTTATGCTTATGGTAATTGTATAATGACTGCAATAAGACCTAGGTAAGAATTCAATATGGAAAACTGCTAGATAATGTTCTTCTCTTGTAGGTGGTTGGTAACATTGACATTTGGTGGATTGTGCATGATGGAGGATTGCTCATGCTCCTACCATTCTTGCTGAAACAGCATCGCACATGGAAGAACTGCAAGATGCGGATCTTTACAGTTGCTCAGATGGAGGATAATTCTATTCAGATGAAGAAAGATCTGAAAATGTTTCTCTATCATTTGAGGATAGAGGCTGAAGTAGAGGTAGTAGAAATGGTGAGTATATAAGCCGTATTCAATAGTGCAGCAATTCACTTTTCTTGTAAATCACTCATGTTGTCAAATTATAATATCTAGAACAGTTTCTCAAACTTTTTCACCATATAACCCCTTTTAATCTGTGATGCAATCATGCTACTCTAATAGTGTAAAACTATTAGCAGCAGCAGCAGCAGCATCATCAACAGCAATACGTTCATTGGAATGTATTGGTACAAAAGAGACAAAATTGTTAATATTACATATACATTGCTAAAATAGTTTTATCCTTTTTGAAGTTACAAAGGACTAAGAAAACAATTAAAACTATCATTTTTTTATATAAAACTTATTGTAATAAGCGGAGTAATGTAAATACATAAAACTAAACCCCGGTGCGACAGCCCATGAAAAGCGAAGGCCTACCACCCAGCTGCTGTGTCCCCCACCTCTGCCCCCTACAGGCGTCATTGGTGAGGTACAGTACTGGAGGGTGGGACGTGGTCAGTACCCCGAGCCCTCCCGGCCAGTTATGCAGCCTTCTCAACCTGAGGCTACTACTTCTCCATCAAGTAGCTCCTCAATTGGTCCCCCCGGGACCTAACGAGGCTGAGTACACTCTGTGCCAGACCACCCAGAGGGGATAAAATCGCCATGCTGGTACCAGGGATCGAACCCAGAGGCAAGCGTGCTACTGCACTATGGAGGTGGTCAATGTAAATACATACATTACCAAAATATATTTTGTAAAATGAAAAGACTGAAGCTATTAACACTGAAGCAATGTAAATCTATAGTTATAACAATATCTTAGACTATAAGGTTCTTTTTTTCATTTATCATTTGTTTATAGTAAACAAATGTGGTACCAATGATGCCAATGATAATTCAAGAAACTGCGAACTGATTTTGATTTCAAGAACTTGAAGCAGATACTACAATAAGTGAAGCTATAAGTCGTTCTTCGCTTCCTGATGTATCGTTGTATCGGCCGTTGATGCTTAAATGTCGTTGGTGACGTGGTGTTGCCCTTTGATGTGGTTCGCTCCGGCTCTGCAAGAGATCTCTTTATCTCGGGTCTGCGTAGGAGTAATGGACAACCCAAGGAAACTTTTTATATATTATTTATTGCCTCTTAAATATTTTCGGGAGCTATGCCGAAAATATTTGTATACGTAGAGGAATCGCACTCACATCCGCACAGCACGACCTGCCGTACTGGTCTCTGGTTGAGTAGTGACCAGACGCTTTCTCTCTTACCCACGCTAAGAAAACCGTTCTTCAATTTGAATGTCATGACGTCATCCAAGAAAGCCTCGTATCCAAAATGCTATTTCCTTTTCCCGCAATTTAGAAATGTCCCTTTCTATTATAACATGTTCTTTTATGAATTTCGAATATATAATTACCTTTTTAGGATTAAACGATGTTTACTTTATATTTTATTAAATATATCGCGCGACTTTTAAGGTTAGTAGACTTGACTTTCGAACGTGTATTTAAACTATGTGGTATGACGTCATGACTCGCTAATTTCAAACCAATAATGTGTTTATCCTACAACTTTAACGACTATTATTTACTCATATCTTGCTCACCTTACAACACTTTCTGCTCTATTATCTATTTATGTTATTACTTAACACTTATCGCAAATCTCACATCCGGCAATTAAATTAAAACGTGTCTTTTTCAAAAGCCCATTCGATTGGAAATCTAAATTTCGGTATCAAATGCCCCCATTTATATTATTTTATTATTTCATAATAAAATAATGTAAATGTCTTGCCCGAAAGAAAAATTAAAAATTACTCCTGTATTTTGAATAATCGGCAACACTCCCATTATATACAATTTTCAATTACACTGTTTCGAAATTGGTTATTAACATATTTTCTCATTAATCTTTTTAACATGACAAACAATTGTACACTTGACTAAACATTAATCCTTAAATACTAATTACAATATGTTATGGTTTCTTCTGTGGAGCTTCTATATAAAGGTTAAACTTCAAGAGTCTTTCTTTATACTTCCTTCTTTTAGTTCATGTTTGCTCACTTTGCTCTCACTATCACTTGCACTGTGATTTTTCACTTTTGTTATTGTAACACATATCTGTACTAGATCCTTTAAGCACTAAAATGTACATATATTTATATAAATCCATTACACTCTTCAGACAAGTTCTTTCTTTGTCTTGCTGTGATAACTATCTATACATCTAAATATTTTAACAAATGTTTACAAAGTAAATATTCTGTTTTCTCTCTATGCGGAGATGAACAATTTAACAATCTTTCTGAAGCTGTTATTGTGAGCTCTATACAATATATTTTTAAGCTCTTTGTAGTAGATAGCAATTCACATTCTGCATTTTTCATGAATATGTAAGTACCTGACCAATATATGATTTTCAAGTAAGCTAACATTTACATTTTATCTCAAAGCTGATTGGGCGCCAATAGACAAATGACACTTCCAATTTTTCTTTTACATTAAATCAAGGTTCCAAGGCACCACACGGTTTCTTGTATGGTCGAAGGAGTTGTTTATGCCATCTTCCCAGACATTTTTCATTTTTAACATCTTTTAATTCATAGGTATGATAACCAAATTTTGATATAATTTCTGCAGGACCTTTATATAACAATTCCATCCTTTTGTTCCTACCTCGCAAGGCACTTGATAACTTATGGTCTTTAACTAGTACCCAATCGCCTATCTTAGGTTCCCATTTATGTTTTCTACTCTTTTTCTTTAATTTTCGCTTCTCTGCCTTTTTCTTGATTCGTTCAAAAGCAATTTTCGCTCTTTCTTCCTCACTTAAGTGAATGTCATTAATTTTCAATGTTTTTGGTACCCCGGTTAATATTGGTTCTGGTTCAATTCCTAACATTAATTTTATTGGTGCAAACCCAGTAGTTACATTAATGGTGTGATTGATAATCTTTTCTATCAATGGACAATATTTCACCCAATCCTTGTGATTATGATGTGTAAGTACACGTAAATAAATTCCTATATCTCGGAGGACACGTTCTGTTGGATTCCCTGATGGAAAGTATGAGGAACAATAATTTAGTTTTCTCGCGTCTAATGTCACCCTAATCTTTCCATTGGCCTTATTTACAATACATAGGGGATTCACAAATTCTGAATTCAAAATTTCAATAACCTCATCTTCTAACATTGACTTTATAACTGCATCTACCTCTTCTCTTATTGTACTAGGGATAGCTCTCGCTTTATGTGTAAAAGGTTTGATGGGTATCATCTCAAACGAATGAGTATAAATATTACATTTACCAGGTTTCTCAGAGAATACTTCTTTATTTCGGATTAATATTTCAAACAATTTATCCCTCTGTTGTTCATTTAGTTGATCAGCCTGAGTTACTTTTTCCCTCAACAATTCTTCTAAGTCTTCACTACTCTCCCTATCATAGTACCTAGTTGCATCAGAAACCCTCAAATTGTCTATGAAATCATTTTTATCCCATTCTACATTTTCTTTATTATCGACACTGTACTCTTTGACATTTACTTCAGTTAATTCCATAGCTCCTACTTTAACATATTCTACAAAAAATGTATCCCCTTGGATTTCTTCTTCCTCTTTTTCTCGTAAAATATTTTCTGAACTACTATCTTCCACAAAAGGCACTATAATGGTCTCATCTTCAACTTTCATTTCTACAATCATGTTTTTAAAATTCACCACAGCTTCCCAGGCATAAAGACAATCACAACCCATTATAATATCTGTCACAAGTCTTCCTACAATCAGAAATAAAATTCCTAGTATTCTCCCATTTATTTCAATATTTATCATTGCTTGAAATTTTACTCTCTCTTTTCGTTTTCCCACAGCTAGCGAGCAATATATCCCATTAACTGGTAAAGACATTACTTTAAAACCACTACTTTGTAAATTATCATAAAAATTTTGTGAGCATACTGTGCTATTTGATCCCGTATCTATAATTGCATTGTATTGTTTTCCATTTACTCCAATTTTGATTTTAGGTGGATCTCCTACTTTTTCGTTTTCGTCGTTTCTATTTTTCCATTCTCTTTTCTTTTGTATCATCATTTGCCTTCCAGGACTATTTATTTCCGAGTACTTATCACAATCATTACTAGGATACCCAGTTCTCACTGAAGGCGCGTTTGACCGGGTCTGGCGTTTCCCTGATTTTTATGTATTGCTCCTGTACTATTTCCCAAATTGTTACTTCTGTTTTCCTGCATTAAATCGGGGTTACTTCCTACCATGTTTTTTGACCGTGTTAATGGCCTCAACCATTTCCGCATTTTCGGGGGAATTTCGTCCATTAGAATACCTTTCTTCCTGTCTTGGTGACCTCGGTCTAAACTCATTATCTCCGTTTGTCCAATACCCATCATTTGAATTTCTACTATGTCCAAAATAACGTCCCCGTCTACCTCGATCAAATCTATTTGTATTCATATAATTCACCCTTATATTTCTTCCCCTTTGATTACCATTTCTATTTTGGTGACGCCCTTCCTGGTTATATCTACCTTGATTTTCCCACCGGAATGATTCCATCCTTGGTACTGGTCCTTTATATCTTTCCCTAATCTCACTTCTATTCTGATAATACTGTGCCCCTTGCCCGAAAGAATTTACAGTTTCTTTTTCTTCATATTTGTTTCCAAATGCGTGTTTTGGCTTATTGACTTCTAAGGCTGATAATAATTCTATCATAGCTGCAATGCTATCGGGTCGGGCTATGATTAGGTAGTGTTGAAGCGTTTCCGGAAAATGTGGAGTAACTATATTTATTAGATCTTTTTCATCTAAAGGAGGATCCAACATCTTCGATTTTCTCGCTATTCTCATAAAATAGTTTACCATCGATTCCTCCGATCTAGGATTAAACTTTCCATTGCTTAATTCAACTCTAATATTAGCCTGCCTACTAGCTCCCCAATATCTGGTTAAAAAGATGTTCCTAAAGGTCCTGTAATCATTATTGTTACCCATAGAAAGGCCTAGCCAATTAGCAGCATTACCCTTTAGGCATTTTCTTACTATCACCATCTTGTACTCCTCTGGTATACGTTTCACCGTGAAGTACTCTTGTAACCCTTCTAAAAAGGCTTTAGGATCATCTGAATCTTCATTTTCAAAAACTGGAGGTGTCATTTCATTTAAGACATGGTTAGGCCAATGTAAATTTGAATTGTCACCTGTCCCTGCACTATTTCTGAAATCAGAATGAGAATTACTGTTACCTCTATTTTGCATCGAAATGTCAGCTGATACACCTGGTATTGCCTCGTTTCTTGCAACTTCATTACTAAGATTGTTGTGATTACATGCATTTTCATTTAATTTCAAATTTTCTAAGGCCTCTTTTACCTGAGTAATTTCTGTCACTACTCCTTTTATTTGGTCTGTAACATCCTCCAAATTTCTAGCCTGCCTTTCACTTTCTACATCAAATCTTTCTATTCTAACTTTACACCCCTGTAACTCTTCTCTAATTTCTTCCCTTTGTTTGTCTAATCTATATGTTACTTTTTCCCTTTCTTTATCTAATTTTTCACTCACTTGTTGACCTAATTTCTTTTCAGAATTCTTTACTTCTTGCCTTATTGTCTCTAGTTCTCCCTTAACCTGTTCTCTATTTTCTTTTACTTCACTACTGACTTTATTAATTTCCTCCCTAACTTCTTCCCTAAAGGTTTCTAAAGCTCTCTTCTGATTTTCCAATTGCATTCCCAATTCCTGTTGTCCCTTCTCTAATTTCTGTCCTAACTCTGTTCTTAATTCTTTACTAGTTTCATCTATCTTTTGACTTAACTCTGTACTCATCTTTTTCACTGTTCTTAATTCTTTACTAGTTTCATCTATTATCTTTTGACTTAACTCTGTACTCATCTTCTTCATTATCTTTTGAAACATATTCTCTATTTCTGACATAATCACTGGCCTTTCTGAATTAGTACTAAACATTTCTGAGCTACCTCTAGGTGTTTCTCTAACGTTCTGATCTTCTAATTCTTGGCATATTCTGCTACCAATTACATTCTGACTATATTCTTCCATCCTACTTACACTTTTCTCAATTTCCGGACTCTCAAAACCTAGAAAATCGCTATTACTGTCTTCCATTTCTAAGCTATTTACATGTGTTTTTCTACTCACCAAAATTTTCAATATTTTCACTATTTCACTTTAACTGCACTTAAACTTGTTCACTACACGTTTCACAGATGTTGACACGCTGGGCACCTTCTTGTCTGCTGGTTCGATGCTGGCCTGGTCGTCTTGGGGTTGGTCCATTCTTTCGACGCCACACGTTGGGATGCCATTTGAAGCTATAAGTCGTTCTTCGCTTCCTGATGTATCGTTGTATCGGCCGTTGATGCTTAAATGTCGTTGGTGACGTGGTGTTGCCCTTTGATGTGGTTCGCTCCGGCTCTGCAAGAGATCTCTTTATCTCGGGTCTGCGTAGGAGTAATGGACAACCCAAGGAAACTTTTTATATATTATTTATTGCCTCTTAAATATTTTCGGGAGCTATGCCGAAAATATTTGTATACGTAGAGGAATCGCACTCACATCCGCACAGCACGACCTGCCGTACTGGTCTCTGGTTGAGTAGTGACCAGACGCTTTCTCTCTTACCCACGCTAAGAAAACCGTTCTTCAATTTGAATGTCATGACGTCATCCAAGAAAGCCTCGTATCCAAAATGCTATTTCCTTTTCCCGCAATTTAGAAATGTCCCTTTCTATTATAACATGTTCTTTTATGAATTTCGAATATATAATTACCTTTTTAGGATTAAACGATGTTTACTTTATATTTTATTAAATATATCGCGCGACTTTTAAGGTTAGTAGACTTGACTTTCGAACGTGTATTTAAACTATGTGGTATGACGTCATGACTCGCTAATTTCAAACCAATAATGTTGAACCACTTTCTTTATATGGCTTGCTCTCCAAATGCCTGTATTACACTTATACGGACCGGGTAGGGTGGGTTACCGGCACACCTATACAGGAGAGTGGAATGCCCCCCCCCCCTTTTTTATTTAATAAAAGTAGTGGGCAGTATTAACCTTTTTATTTATAATTTAAACAACAGAATAATTGCTGAAAGTCAGTTATCACCATTACAATAGATGTACCTTTAACAAACAATTTGAATTCCCCGTATTGAGCCCATCCGCAGAGCATCAAGAAGCTTGCATAAAAAAAATCAGGAAGGCCCTCCCCCTTTAACTTAGTCACGCAATATATATTGACGGTCGACTGGATAGTTCCCACTTACCAGATCTGCCAAGACATAAGACCTCCCTCCTGAAAACTCACGCCGAGAATGCCTAGGCGCTAGCTTTCAGGCACTCACCTGCCACCCGACCGTCACGCTCCTGGCGGAAATCAAATGAAACAACACCACTCGCGTCAACTTAAATACTCTGCGATTGGCTCAAACACTCCCCCCTCCCCCAAAACACGGCCTAAGAGCCGCCAATAGGCATAGGAAAAAAAAGGAAATGTTTTTTTTTTTTTTGTCTCAGCACTCCCTGGCACCAACACTTCCTTATGTCAACAATAACCATGGTTTTTCCACCTCACCCAAACAGGAGGAAAGCCGACACTGTCACCCTCCTCACTTGATGATGGATCACTATCACTTTACACTGTCGGAAGATTCCAGATGTCCGTGGGTCTGGAAGGCAGTACCTTAGACTGCCGGAAGATTCCAGCTGTCAGTGGGTCCGGGAGCCAGTACCTTACACTCCCAGAAGATTCCAGATGAAAGTACAGGAAAGTAAATTTCCAATTGAGCCAAGTATGTCTCCCCCGTGCTTCCAAGGCTAGTTGACCACCAAGCTAGAGCTAATGCTGGTGTCGGCTCAATTTCCCAGGACTGTCTTCCATCAGCATAATTCGTAGCATAGGTGAGATCACACCAGGGAGTGGCGTCGAAGACAAAGAGAATGGAGAAGAAGGAAGGCGGCATAAACTCTCAAAATCCCACTGCAAAACAAAATAGACAGCAGCAAACTGGGCCAAACATAAGAATTACAACAATGTGTATGATATGTATACATTAAATCTTCTACAATATAACCATAATTATGAAATTTGACCAAGGGCGTAAACCATGATTAAAATTCATAAGAAATACATCAATTTAATAAACCTCGTAATGGAAATTTATCTTTCAAACAGAAAGCGTTAACGATAATAAATCACAATAAACATCTTTATAGTAATCTAAGTTAATATAAGTACCATTCTTAAGAGAAATTGGAACATGAGACAAGAAATGATGTTAACTAAAATAAATTTTCACACTTCAGAGAAGAAAAAAAATTTAACGAAACTAGAACGTGAATGGCCTTTCTTATTATATACATTCAAATAATACATGCTTTCATATAATATATACTGTGCACAGTAAGTTTGCTAGCAATAACTAAAATACTTTGTGGCCTAGACCATATGAGTCACACTCTGCACCAAAGATCACAACCACTACCACAACAAAACACATAGCACAACCACAACATACACAAAACGAAACTACAACACAAACGCCGGCGACAATCTACACACAAACAAACACCTACCGTAAACTCGGTCAACATAACAAACCCCCGAGTGGTGAGCAACCCGCACACCCTTCAAATCCCGGCTAAACGGCAGCTAGCTGGCACACGTCACTCGACAAGAGCTGATGCTCCATACCTGCCGTCGAATGACACATAAGCGTGCCGAGGTGAGGACACACGCCCTCGGAAACCAGGAAGCACGCGCGTGGCTTGCTTTTGTTTACAGTCCCCAAAAGAACGGACCAAAAGAATCAAAACATTGGACACAGAAAAACACAATTTAAATGAAGTTACACAAATATTTCACAACAAGTAAGGCGACATAACACAGGACATAAACCCTTCCATCTAACCATGGGAATCAAGGAAAAGGTTTGAGTTGGGAAATATGAGCTCGAGGTGTATGTCCAGAAGAGAGATCCCTGATCGTGGCAGATACACCTTTATACAAACGAACTATTTCCCATGGTCCCGTATATCGTGGCGCTAATTTAGCTGCATACGCATTGGCCTTCGAGCTCACAGGATAAGACCTACACATAACCCGTTGGCCAAGCGCAAATGGAGAGGGCCTTTTATTTACATCATGTCTCTGCTTCACACGGAATTGTGCTCTTTTAAGATTATTGAAAGCGCGTTGCCAATTAGCACGAATAACTTCGGCATCAAAATGCTGGGGTAGAAGATCGTCCAAAGCCCAAAGATTTGCTAAAGGAAAATTTGGAGCAAAAGCTAACATCAACTTAAACGGGGTGGTGTCATGAGATTCATGTCGGGCCGTATTAAAGGCTAATTGTAAATGCGCAAAGTTACAATCCCATCTTTTGTGATTTTGATGGTGAAAGGCTATTAAAGCCGACTTCAAATTCCTATTAAACCTCTCAGCATGAGAAGGACGAGGGTAGTAGGGTGTAGTTGTAATTGCTTTAATGCCCCACGTGAAACAAAAATTCCTAAATTGACCCGAAGTAAATTGTGTGCCATTATCGGACACCAAAATGCGGGGTGCTCCAAAGGCGGCGAAAATCTTTGACAATTCTTTAATTGCATTATGCGACGTGGCGTTAGGAATAGCACTCAGCCATACGAACTTTGTGAATGCGTCTACCGTAACCAACGCATAAGTGTTGCCTTGCACCGAACGCGGGAAAGGACCCACAAAATCTACAAACAGTTTTTCCAAAGGCTTGGTTGCAACTTCAGACGCTAATCCCCTCCACACAGTACATTGTGCCGGTTTTGCCATGGCACAAATTTGACATGCCCTAACATGCGCAGTAATCTCTTTATACATCCCTGGCCACACAAAATGTTCCCGAATTTTACCTTTAGTCTTTGCTATACCCAAATGTCCCCCCATTGGTGATGAATGGAAATATTCGCATACCATGGGCACTAGAGCACGCGGCAAAACTACTTTATCCTTGCCGTCAAATGTGGCACGTGTTAAAAGTACGCCATCCTTAAGATGACACGAAGCCACTGTCTGACCGGCCTCCAATTGGTCGATAATAGTCCGCAAATCCGAGTCTCGTCTCTGATGTATTGGCAATCCTTCAAACAATTCGGGAAAGGTACACACTGCTGCGAGATCATCCCTATCTGATTTACTGTCCACCGGCTCTGTAAACACTCTAGTTAATGCATCCGCTACACAATTTTCAGAACTTCTAATATGAACAGGAACAAACTTAAACGCGGAAATACGCACCCCCCAACGCGCTAACCTTCCAGTGGTTCGAGGAGTTGCCAGAGACCACGTGAGTGCCTGATTATCACACTCGAGCGTAAACTCCACATGTTCAAGATACTCCTGATATTTTTCTAATCCAAACAGGACGGCTAAGGTCTCCAGCTCATAAACTGAGTATTTGCGTTCGGCTGGAGTAAGAGTGCGGGAATTATAGGCAATGGCGCGACGCCCCTCCGGAAAATCCTGTAGCAGAACAGCGGCCAATGATCCTTTACTAGCATCAGTTTGTAAGACAAACCGACGAGAAAAATCGGGAAAAGCCAAAACGGGAGGATTCATAATAGCCTGCTTGAGATTCTCAAATGCGCGTTGTTGTTCTTCCTTCCAGCAAAATTGGGCTCCCTTTCGCCGGAGTCGATGAAGCGGTTCAGCGCGAGCAGCGAAATTAGGGATAAATTTACTAAAAAAATTGACCATTCCTATATATCTGGCTAAAGCCCTAACGGTCTTCGGAGGAGGAAAGTTCCGTATTGCTTTAGTTCGATCGGGATCGATGGTTATCCCTGCCGGAGAGACGATATGACCCAAAAACGAAATTTGACCTGTAGCGAAAACACATTTCTCCTTACGTAAGGTCAGGCCTGCACGTTCTATACGCGAAAAGACTTCTGAAAGGTGTTGGCAATGCGTGTCAAAATTGGGCGAGTAAATCACCACATCATCTAAATAGTGAAAAACATACTTAAACTTAATATCCGAAAACAATTGATCTAACAGCCGTGACAATACTTGGGCACCGGTTGCTAAACCGAAGGGTACCCTTTGAAACTCATAGAGTCGGTAAGGGGTTGAGAATGCCGTCAGAGGTTTAGACGATTCTGATAAAGGTATCTGATAATAAGCATTATTTAAATCTAAAGTAGTGAATATCTTCGCGTCAGCAAAATAATGAGCTGCGGAGTTTAAATGCGGCATGGGTTGGGCCTCAATTTTGATCCTCTTATTTAGGTGTCGATAGTCCACCACTACCCTAAAATCGTTATTGCCCTTCGGAACCATAAATACAGGACTACTATAATTAGATACGGACGGACGAATCACCCCTTTCTCCAACATGTCCTCAATTTTGCTCCTAAGTAGAGCCATTTTGGGCGGAGTCAGCCTATATGGAGCTAATTTCACCGGAGTGGTGTCTGTTAACTGGATGTCATATTCTACTAAATCCGTGACCCCCAATCGATTTGTAAACAACGCCGCGTGTTTAGCGCACAACTGTTCCAATGCATGAGCCTGATCTGCGGTCAAATGGGAGAAAACACTCTCGGCATTAACCTGCTCTACCAGGTCACTTGGAGCAACAGGGACCTGTTCGGAGAACTGCCCATCCTGAAATCGAACGCGCTCATCTGGCGCAAAATCAAACGAAACTTCCTTTGCACGAAAATCAAGCCTTAGCCCGACTCGAACCATAAAGTCCGAGCCCAAGATTATTTTAAAAGGCAAATCTGGCAACAGATAAAAAATATGTTTCCAGGTGAATCGCGACAGTCGAATCGTTAATTGAACTTTCGTATTTACCTGGAAGCTACGACCGTTAACAGAAATACACTGTATATTACATTTCTGGGGCTTACTCGAGCCTTTAACAAGGTATTGATAATAGTAAGCTTCGTGAACTAATGAACATGAACTTCCCGAGTCTAAAAGGGCAAGCAGTGGGTGTTTACCAACCAACAACTGCACTGTTGGCTTCAAATATTTTGGCTTGCCTACCAGACGACGAAATGTCATGCTAGCCGAAAGCACCCCCGACGCCTGGCGTCAACTGGGACGTGTTGGAACGCCCCTTTCTTTTGGTACTTGAACATACCTCCCCCGACCACGAGGAACCGGACATTGGTTTACCAGATGACTAGTAGATCCACACCGAAAACAAGGCCTACTTGACCCAATATTCCCTCGCCCGGGAACTGCACTACCATAATGCTGTGAGTGGTCTTTCACCGCGAATGGTGGAGGTCGAGACATATCAACACCACGTGCCGAATTTGAAGCGTGATATTCCGCTAAATGAGGAAAAAGAGCTTCTAAATCTTTAAAGCTTGTTGGTCGTGACAAACACCAAAGCCGAACGTGTGTCAGGAGCCAGGCCAGTAAGAATTAAATCACAAATCTTGCTCTCTGCGTCTGGCAATCTCAAAACACGTGCAAACAATTTCACTCTTGCCACATAATCCGCAAAAGATTCACCCAAACCCTGGGGTTTCAAATAATAATCCTGGATTAACTTATGCGAAACGCGACTAGGAATAAAACATCTCAAAACCCTCTCGTGTAAGTCCGTTATCGGGTCAGCGTTCCCTTTAACATTTCCAATGATATTGCGCACCATATCTCCGGATCTGGACATAATCACTTCTAACAATTGTAAGTCCGAAACTTCACACAATCTTGCACGCTCTTTAGCCCGAACCAAAAATTTTAGGAACTCAACCGCAGTTGAAACATCTACTAACTCAAAAGGTTGAAATGATTCCGCCAGCTGTTGAAGTGGATGTAAAAGTTTTAAGGGTTTGAAAGCTGACACAGTCGGACCTGCATTAGACGGCATATTAGACACTAAAGAGGTTTCCCCCTGCTGTTGCGAAAGTTGATCTAGATATTTCTTAAACTGGGTTCGTAAGTCAGCTAATGGTGTCGTAAATTTTATGCCCGGGGGAAATCGTAAGAAATAATCCACTCTTTGCACATAATGAGAAATTCTAGCAGTTAAACGCCTAATCTGGTGTTTCGAAAAACCAGAACTAGCATTGGGATCAGCAAACAATTCAGCAAACTCTAAGTTCGCTGCCTCGCATAATGAAGGGGACTCTACTACTAAAGGATGTGTTTCGGCCAATTTAACATAATCCTTCTCCTTGACCTGACGGAAAATGTCTAATAGGGCAGGTACATCTGCCGTAATTAAATAATCTCCCCCACGAATTCCCACTTCAAAAAGCAATTCATGCTTTCGCAAAAGGTGAAAATCTGACGATACGGCCATAACTAAAATCAAATACTCGGCCTCCTAAAAACTCCACTACCTTCACTACCGGCAATTTGAAACCACGCTCTGCTACCAAAATTGAACCACTTTCTTTATATGGCTTGCTCTCCAAATGCCTGTATTACACTTATACGGACCGGGTAGGGTGGGTTACCGGCACACCTATACAGGAGAGTGGAATGCCCCCCCCCCCTTTTTTATTTAATAAAAGTAGTGGGCAGTATTAACCTTTTTATTTATAATTTAAACAACAGAATAATTGCTGAAAGTCAGTTATCACCATTACAATAGATGTACCTTTAACAAACAATTTGAATTCCCCGTATTGAGCCCATCCGCAGAGCATCAAGAAGCTTGCATAAAAAAAATCAGGAAGGCCCTCCCCCTTTAACTTAGTCACGCAATATATATTGACGGTCGACTGGATAGTTCCCACTTACCAGATCTGCCAAGACATAAGACCTCCCTCCTGAAAACTCACGCCGAGAATGCCTAGGCGCTAGCTTTCAGGCACTCACCTGCCACCCGACCGTCACGCTCCTGGCGGAAATCAAATGAAACAACACCACTCGCGTCAACTTAAATACTCTGCGATTGGCTCAATGTGTTTATCCTACAACTTTAACGACTATTATTTACTCATATCTTGCTCACCTTACAACACTTTCTGCTCTATTATCTATTTATGTTATTACTTAACACTTATCGCAAATCTCACATCCGGCAATTAAATTAAAACGTGTCTTTTTCAAAAGCCCATTCGATTGGAAATCTAAATTTCGGTATCATAAGTGAAGCTTACAGTTTCTACATATTGTCATAATTATAGATACATTTGTAATTTTAGTAAAAGTACAAATAAATTTTATTTGCTCTTTAGGCCCCTGTAAACATAAAGATATTTGATTCTTGAAATGTTTACAAAATCTGGAATGAAAAGTTTCACCCTGTAAGAGTATGTAAGTCCTCAAAAAGATGCCCAGCACATTATGCCTGATTATTCATTAAGGTATTGTTCTAATGTCTTAATATTGTGACATGGCTTCTCCATGTCATTAAGACTCTTTGATTTTCAAGGAGGTTGCCATAGAGACAGTTTGAGTTGTTGAAGATGAAGAGACAGAAAAACTAGTATGGTGTGAGAGTTTGGAAAGATTAAGAGACAGAAACTAGTAGTGTGGCTGTACTTGAAGCTTGAGAAAATAAAAAGATTTGCTAAATTTGTTACATTTAAATTTGTTACATTTGGTGTCAGAAGTGGGATGGAGGGATATTCGGAAACCAGGATGATGGCAATGATGAAAGAATTATTTGCCAAAATGGAAACGAGAAACGACAACCTCGCTGCCGAGCTGAAAAAGATAAAGACGGAGCTATCGGCGAAAATTGACGAGCAACTGGCTGGCGTGACGGAAGGCGTGGAAGAACTCGGCGAAAAGGTGGAAGACCTCTGCCAGCACGTGGACGTCGTGGAGGACGACGGGGAACGTCTTGGCGCCCTGGTAGTAAGAGTTGACGAGAGCGTCAAAGTACTGGATGCCAGGGGCAGACGGAATAGCGCGGAGCCGGGGAGGGAGCACCTAGTGGCCGAGGCGACAGTTGCGCCCGTTTCGCACGATCAGCAGGGAAGCGCACAAGCAAACGAGCAACACGCGAGAACCGACTTGGCGTGTGACATGGGGGGACCGTCGGGGCCATCCAATCACCTGACGCATAGTGCCGTGAACGGAAGAATGGTGGACATCATCGTGGACGGCAGGATACAGGAGAGGCCGTGCCGAGCACGAGTGAACACGAGTGCAGCGGTGGACGCGACTCGCGCGGATGTGGTGGGGTTTGTTGCCGGACCCATCGGAAGCAAGGTGGCTGCGAAGGTGCGCCAGAGAGGTCGGCGGACATGGTACCCAGTGAGCCGTTTCAAAGTGCGCAGGATGGCCCGTCAACACACCAGGAAGAAGGGCAACTGGACGAGGGACCGTCAAGACCGGCGGTACTGTTGCAGAATTTCGAAGCAGGATGGCATACATCGTCCTACCTGGACCAAGGGACACTATCCAACAGCGATACCTAGGATCGTGCCCCCTGGAGAGCGAGGTCCTACTGGCCCTCAAGGTTTACAAGGATTCCCTGGCCCTCAGGGTCTGGTAGGCTTGCCTGGAATGAAGGGTGAACGTGGATTCCCAGGAATGAAAGGTGAACAGGGCAATCCAGGACCTCCAGGACAAGCTGGTGCACCAGGACCTGAAGGACCTAAGGGTGACTCAGGCTCTCAAGGACAACATGGAGCTCCAGGACAACCTGGTCCACAGGGCCCTCCAGGAGACAGAGGACTTCCAGGATTACCCGGCCCAACAGGACCTGCTGGCCTCAGAGGTCAGAGAGGTGCACAAGGTGAGACAGGTCCACCAGGGAAGCCAGGCAGTGAAGGACCTCCAGGACCACAAGGTATTGCAGGACCTCTAGGACCACCGGGACCAATTGGAGAACAGGGACCAGAGGGAGCACCAGGTAAAGCAGGAACACCTGGTATTGCAGGAAGACCGGGAGATAAGGGACCTGTAGGACCTTCAGGACCTCCGGGAACTCCAGGGGCACCAGGTCTTCCAGGGCCACCTGGTCCAAATGGACCTCCAGGACCAGCAGGAGAACGGGGTCTTCGAGGAGAAACTGGACCACAGGGTGTAGAAGGGCCACAGGGAGCTAGAGGAAAGCCAGGACCTCCAGGGCCAGAGGGAGGTAAGGGTGATAGAGGAGAAGAAGGTCCAAAGGGTGCAAAAGGACACCGTGGTCTCATTGGTCTACAAGGGTTACCTGGACCTCAGGGACCTCCAGGAGACAAAGGCATGACTGGACCTCCAGGATTGTCGGGAAAAGATGGTGAACCTGGAACTAAAGGTATGCCTGGAAGAGATGGAAACCCAGGACCTCAAGGTATACCAGGACCACCAGGCCCTCGTGGACCACCAGGAGAAGAGGTTCGATGGGTTAATCCACCGGGGCGCAAGGGAGATGCCGCAGTGATAGTGCTGGTCGGGACGACCAGCTCTGAGGAGGGAGCAGTGTGACATGGCTTCTCCATGTCATTAAGACTCTTTGATTTTCAAGGAGGTTGCCATAGAGACAGTTTGAGTTGTTGAAGATGAAGAGACAGAAAAACTAGTATGGTGTGAGAGTTTGGAAAGATTAAGAGACAGAAACTAGTAGTGTGGCTGTACTTGAAGCTTGAGAAAATAAAAAGATTTGCTAAATTTGTTACATTTAAATTTGTTACAATATGAATATTATGAATTTAAATGTATTAATCATTATTAAAGTTACATAGTTTATACAAATATCTTATTTGTTACTTAGCAATGAATATATTTATGTGATAAAATACGTGTGTCCAAAAAAATAACCAAGAGATACCATAACCCTAAAATATACCTACGTAACTACAACTTATAAATTGCATAGCCAATATTATTAATTTCTGTCAGTGTGAAAAACTGAGTTCACTAACATAAGCAAGGGGACATAACAGATAAGAATACTTATTGATATCACATCAGAACAATCATCAACATTAAAAGATAATATATCTTTCCTGGCACATGGGTACCTAAAAAGAATATTTCATAAAAAAGGATATTGAATTATTAAAATTTTAATAAAATAATAAAATTTTAAATGAAGTATTAATTTTTCCGGGTACGTGTGGTAAAAAGAATATTTCATAAAAAAATATTTAATTATCAAAATTTTAATAAAATGATAGAATCTCAAATGCAGTATTAATTTCAACTTTGCCTATATGCACTACAAACCCTGCATATAAGAACTCAGTGCTGAGCATCCCATTAAAACTGCTGCAACCCAATTTTTTGTACAAAAGGAGATAAGGCTCCCACATTTCAAATGGAAGTGAAACTATTTAAGTGTCTGCAAGGTTTTGTTGATGCTATGATTGCAGCAGTTCATTTTGTGATTATTAGTTATTAAATTATTTGGTTATTACATATTATTAGTAATATTTCATATTATTTTTATTGATATTTTTATGATTTTTCTTTTTTTTTACATCTTATTGGATCCTTTGAGAGTAAAATAAATTTTAAAAGCCATTTAGGAAATTGCTGAGAAATGCTCATCTATTGTATGGCCAGTGGATTTCCAGCCCTGACAGTTCACAGCTGTGATGAGTTGGAGGGGGAAAGTTAACGTTGCAAACGTAGAGTAATGAGTTTCGGAAAACGGATTCTCAAAATTATCTTAACAATGAAAGTATATGAAGTTTATTAAGTTTAAAACATTGAAATACAGGTTTCAGTTTTATTTTCATGCAATATCTTCGTTACACCACTATTCTGTTTGAATGTTACCTTTACATCAGTTATGGACAGTAGCTGTTGCTTTTGGCAATACTGGAAGCAAGTAATGCACCAGATGTTAAAACTTTCTTCTAGCACCAGTCAGTGGTCTCACTGCTAGGCATGGCTTCCAAATGTAGCACCATGTTGCCTACTCCGTTTTACAAGAACCACGTGGTTTCAATTGCTTTGGTGTTTCTGCACGTTTTTTTTCCTGCTAGGTAAACGGTATAATAATTGTCTCCATATTCTACTATTCTGCGATCATTTATATGCATACTATCCATGTAAATTCACGAAGTAGCGATGTGATCTGCAAATGTATGAAATGTTTCAAATATCCTTTTTGAAATTCCTGTTACAGAACTGGCAATGCCGCATCACAAGGCCTTGAGAAATGTCAGAACCGGAGATCCACTGACTGTACAATAGAAGATATGAGTTGCAAAAATTATAATTCTTAAGTGAAATCCATAGGTACAAATTTAATACAAACATAATAACAATAATTAATTAACATTAAAAATGTCAATAGTGCCTTATTCAACATTACCTTGGTTATTCAAATATTGGAGTCATCCTTGGTATTACCATCATTTAATGAGGCAATATTATGCCTGGTTAAGTCAGAAAAAGTAAGAAGCATACTGTGCTCTGTAAGCACAAACTAGGTCATCACTAACGTAGAGAAAAGTAGATGAAATTTTAAAGGGAAAACTTCGCAGATATATATAACAGTTAATATTCATTGTTCTAGATGGACAGTGATATATCGGCCTACACGTATGAACGTACCCTTATGATGGAACAGCGTAACCAGATGTTGAGGGAGCTGCGTCTTAACAAGAAGGAGAGCCTTGGAGTTGTAAGTTGTTTTATATTTAATACAAAATATTATCTAGCATGCAATGCAAATAAAACCAGTTAAGTGCCTTCCAGTGTTCTCCATGTGGAATCATCTACAGTAGTCATACAAATACACAGCAGGAAAATATACTGCAGATGCTCCATTTATTGCATTTACTCTCTCAGTTTAAAATAAGACAAAAGCTCCACAAAACTCTCTTTTCAACTAATGCTTGCCAGTTGCTTTCTTAGGATTATATGTAGTGGTTTAAATACAACTTCAAGAAATGCTTTAGGTAATTAACAAATTTTATGTAAGTGAAGAAGTTTAAAAAGAAGATAACATTTACAAGACCAGTAACTTTGAAGGAATCACAAAATACATTCTTGTAACCCATCTTAAAGGGATCAAATACAAACATGAAAGAGGAAGAAAATGTTCTACAACAGCAGTTGTTAAGTAAAACCAAAATAATAGAAACATCTGTAAAAAATAATCAGTCATCATCCGCTGATCTGGAATTCCTTGCTAATTAATGATTCTTTGCATGTAACCAAAAGGCTTTTAACCACATAGATGGTTCAAAATAGTAGGTGATTTGGTGATTCAAGCACTTAAATGGTGTTGACCACTCAATTAGGTTGTGTTGAGTCGCAACTCGCATTTGTATTTGCCAGTAGTTATACAAATGCAATTGGAGATTCAAGACACAGGCTATTTGAGTGTTGGACAGAGGATAAAATATGGATCAGAGACTATCAATAAACTCAGCTGCATGTTGGAATATCAACTTGTGTAAACTGCGCTCCAACACGACATTGGAACTTGAAAAAATATTCTTCTCTCCTAATGCACATTTTGTCCGTGACTCAAGTTATATTTTTGCATCACATTGAGGTTAAGACTTTCAGAAGCAATCTTAGTGGAGGTGCCTCAAAATTAATATCCTGTTACAATGAACATTTTTTTCATCTGTTGGCATGTATACTCATGATCCCTCTAAAGAAAGAAAAAAGGTCCAAACCTGTTACCCTGATCAAACATGGAAAATACGATAGTTCACATTTCTGTCTAAAGCCTTACATGCATTACATCCAAAATAAAAATATAAGAAGTTTGTTTCTTAAACTTTATAGAAAGCTTTAATAATCCATTCTACAACTGTTATTCTATAAACAGCAGCTTAAGTTTTTTTTCTTTGCAGAATATATTTCTTGTTTGAATTCCATATTATTTAAAATATATAATGTGCAAGATAATAAAGTTATATTTTATTCCCAAATAGAAAATTAAAGCTAAAGATGGGATAGCTTCCATATGAACATCAAATGTATTTATGTATTTACTCTGATATAACATTAAACATCTTTACACTGCAGATAAACAAAGGAATCCATAGTATTTATTGCAACATTCTTGATTGTCAAGGAGTTAAATAAATTAGCTGAAACAGTTCATTTATTTTGTGGATCGAAATGTGAATTGGAATCTAGGAGAAAGCATATTTGTCCTTGAAAATGTTGGAGCTTTGTTATAACTAGTTTCAAAGGAGCAAGTTTGGTTATTGAAAAAGTATGAAATTCACTCAGGAAATGAGAATTAAAAGATGGATTAGAGAGAACCCTAAGTAATTAAAGATTCCTGCATTTTTATGAATTTTTTATGAATATATATATATTGTTTACATTGGCTATAACAATAAAACAAACACCAGTTTAAGTAATTAAAAAAAAAGATAAGTTTGCATTAAAGCAGGAAGGCATTTTCTGAGTAGTAGTCTAGAAAAATTAATTATCAGCTTTCTACGTGATACTCATATGTGTATTTAAACTTCATTGAAAATACACAAACACAGATTTGCATGAAACAATAAAAGCCACATATTAATGCACTATACATAATATATCACTTTATGTATATAGCACTTGCGATAAGTTGCTTAAGTACTCATGATAAATTGGCAGTGTGAATTCCTGAAGTATGTGTAATAAAAATGCTATCCCAGAAATAGCGTGACGATTTCAATTTATATTTTTGTAAGAAATTATTATACATAAATTGTCTGTACTATTTACTTTACATGTAGATTGTAGCTTTGAAATGTACTGGACAATAATACATTTATAGTGAATGATCTGGTAATATTCCATCTAATAATGACGAGGACATTAGTGTTCTGAGTAAGTGGCTTTACAAGCATAGTTTGCATTATTAGTCTTCTAATTTAGGTGCAAACTTGGAATTACACTACCGCATATCATATGTACTTTAACTTTTATCTCTTCAGGCTTTACTAGAAACATCTTTGACTAAATATCCATGAACTAATTGTTATAAGCACATTTCTTACAGTGTTTCTTTTTTTTCTTTTTTTTCTATCTTTCTTCCTTTTGCAACATCCAAGGTGCAAACTCTAGTAGATTTCAACGATGTTCCATCAGAAGAGAAACTACCTCTGGTTTGTTACATCTGTGTTTCTTAGTGTTTATTGCTTGAAAATTCCCCAGCCAAAGCTTGGTTTTCTAGATTATATGTTATATAAATAAAGAAAAGATGAATAGCAAATACCTAACTGATGTTTTATTTCACTGGCTCTTTATTGTCATGCTTCATAGATTTTAGTCAATGAAAAGTATAATTCTGAGAGTTTAGATGTGAAAGGCAAAGTAGTTACTCACTATATTGATAATACTAATAACAATTATGCAGTAACAAAAAGGTATTAGAGATACACATTTTTGCTGCTGTATTGCCAAACTGTTAGCCAGATGGGTAGATGGGAAGATTTTCTTAATGATGAATAGGGCTAGAAAAACTTGCAACAAGAAACCAACCTGGCTGAATAACTGATTGCCTTATATAGATATACTGATGCTAAGCTTATCGTGATACTAGGATTCCATTGTTGGCACGGATCTACTACATAAAAGTGAAAACTGCATCACAACACCTTATTACCTGTTATTAGAATTATTATCCATGTAATATAGCCTTAAAAAAATAAAAATATACCAATACACCCATTTTTTCCATACTGTTGTGCGTTAGAAACACAACTTGAATAATAGCTTTTCATCAAAGTAACATAAAACATACCTACTTTTTAAGTAAATAATTACTTTCTAAAAAATATACATACCTAAGAAATCATTAAAATGTTGTTCATTGCAACATGAGTCATGATATTGTGACAAAATGACAAAATCAGTCTGGTTACTTTTCTATCACATTATTATCTTCTAAAATTTTACAACAAATACAGTTTTCTTCTCATCATTAACACAGTCTTTCGGACTATCACAAGTCAAAACTTTTGCTTCTCATAACCTTGCTCAGTCCTTTCAGTGTCTTCATTTCTTCTGTCTCTCATGCACTAATTACGACAATGTAATCACTTGTGATGCTCATTGAATCTTCTTACGTCGCACAGCTGTCTTGCGCTCACTGACACACTGACCAACTCATGTCTGTAACTCTCTAAATGCTCTCTGGCCTCACTATATACTCTGGATGACATCACACGGACCTTTCTCAATTCCACACACTCACGTGGACCAGAAATGATGTAGCTAAAAGTCTCAAGAACATTCTCGACACCCCTTTTGTTTCTGCAGTCTCGGTTGTTAAAAGTCACATATACACAGCAGTTCTGCGAGGCAGTCCAGCACTGAACATGTTCGTCAGCTCGCTGGTACGGCATATGGTGTGAAGTAGCTTGACCCTGCCCATCTTTTCTTGAGCACCAGGCCTGACATCACAATAATCATAGCTTATGAGTCATGATACTTATGGAATCCATCACTGCTGCTAACAGTAGGTGTTTTGTTCCTTTGTGCATGCATATGCAACAGGATTATAAAGTCGTGACCATCCACACAGAATAAAGTAGATTATTTGAGTCAGAAGTGGTAACACAGTTCACTTTTTATTTTGAAATATATGATTGATTTCAAAATAGTAAGTGGAGTGTGTGTCACCAATTTAGACTCAAATAACAAGTTACAATAGATTGCCTTTGTGGTCTGGTGATTAGCATACTAGCCTCAAATCTAGAGGTTCCAGATTCGATTCCCAGGATGGGAATTTTTGTTTACCCAGGATTATTCCCTATCTTCCCCAGAGCCTGAAAGTATGAGTGAGAGTGTGAATGTGTGTGTAAATTTAACATTTATAAAGAAAACACAACATATACAAACCCCAAGTAAAGTGAGTGAACATCATAGCACAACAGAACTTGCTTTACCAAAGTAAAATCTAAAGGTGGTTTTACAAACACATACTTATCTGTATTCCAAGGTAATACAGTACATAATGGTTTAGAATTGTGCTCATATATGCATTAGAAGATTGAAATGATGAGCAAGGTATTACAAAACTTGAAAAACATAAACTCTGTGAATAACTCACAAACTCAAGCAAATAAAGCTAATGTGTGTGAAAATAAAATCTAATATTCACTGAAGAAGTCAAGACAAAATGCTCTAGATTACACTATTTCCAAAGTAAATCCCACACCATAAACATCCCACACCTGTAAACATATTTGTGAAGGATTCTAACCTATAACAATATTTGTGTTTATAATGATATATCATCCTATTTTGCATTGGTTTAAGGTATTTGCTATTCCAATCTTTTTTATTATTTATATATTAAGAACCTGAACGCTGTTTTAATGACAGAGTTAATTGCTTAAATTATTTCTGAATTTTCCTTTAGTACATCTTCAGTCCCTAAGAGTGGAATGCACCATAGGTTTTTCTTAAATAGCTGATCCTTATGTTTTGTTACCTTGAGTTAAATGAACATCCTAGCTTATTCTTAAAAGCAATCAGCTATATGGCTATGATTTAATTACCTGAATGGAATGTTACTTCTTCAGTAAAATGAGTTTTGAGAACAATACCTTAAATTTTTAGTTAATACCCTTCAGTTCATTTTACTAATTATACAGTGTTGTAAATCATTAACACAAGTAAAACAGCCATTATATTATTTATGATGTAATTGCACTACACAGCTTTATTTGCTGTGATAAAGTGTTTTAAGGCCTCAATGATAAGCAAATAAGGTAACCAAATCAGTGTTTAAACACAACAAAATCAGTTGCTGTATTGAATTACAGAGAAGATTTTGATACTCTGCTATCAAATTTGCTGGCAAAAAGCAATAGTCAACCAATGTAGTCAAAGTTTTAAAGAAGCATATAGTACCATTCTCTCACTGTTCAGATTACCATGCAGCAATTATGAAGAATAAGGTAGAACTCGGGAAATGTTAGATATATGGATCTTTATGGCTGTATAGGACAGTTCCAAAACTCATTTTATAACAAAACTGACCTTAATTCTGCTCAGCTTTTACAAAAGTGATCTTGGAGCATTTTTCCCAGACCTACACTCAATAAGAAACCAGTGTTAATTGGATTTTAATCAAAGCTCAACCTTTAGCATCATTACTACTCACATAACTTTTGCATTAACTTTTGACAAAGGCTTTGCTAATAAAGTAACCTGAAATGACATAGAATGCAAAGTGCTATAAGGTCACTCTCATAAAAGGTTTTAACTACTCATTTCTTTAACTTTCCAGATAATAGTTGCCCTCTACCAGCTCACTGCTCTATGGTTTATTTGAGTTTTATAGTGCTACTAATGTAACATCTCTGCATGTGATAATAGACAAGATGTCAAATATTTAATCTTATTCATTGCTATCTGATTTCTTTTCACAGTTTCACATGTGTGCTAATGCATGTTAGTAAAATATATAACATTTCATGTGCACTGTCACTGAAAAGTTTGGGAATAACTATTAAAACATATAGAAGACTCAAGGAAATTGGGGCTACCACCATGGTACTTGCTCTTTCATGTTAAGTATCTATGTAAAGAAACAATTTCATAAAAGTTCATCTTCAGAAAATCAGTTGTTTCCAATCAATATTCTGAGTGTTCATTTAATTTTGGACTCTCATAGAAAAAGGTGTTAATGCAGTAACATCATAGTTAGAAAGCCAGTTTTGCAGATAATATAACAGTGGTGCTAACGTTTGCATCAAAGTTCCTGCATATGATCCTCAGAGGCTCCACAGCTGTAGCGAATCACAGGCCTGCATTGTTGCCCAGTCAGAACTAACTTTGTCTCACTTAGCAATTACTAGATTAATGCTTGGACATAAATAGTTTATTAAAAGCATAAAACTTATGTCAGATATACAGAATGGTTATGCAAGCATGTATGAAAAAAGCGTAATTTTAGCTTCAACCGTTCAGCATTTATATGCAATTATATTTACGTGTGTTTTGTCAGAACCGAAGTAGACCTTGAGCTGCTAACAAAGGTGGGAATAACCTTTGTGAGCTAGTGTACTGTTATGCTTCCCCTTTCTCCTAATACACCCCTAATTACTCTGACCAAGGGAAGTGACTATATTAATGATAGAAGATGAAAAAAAATTCAGTGTTTTAGGTAGTCAAGCACGACGAGTTGTTTATAGGGTTTATGAGTTTGTTTGTTTGTTTTTTTTTTTTTAAAGGAACTCATGTGACAAAGAAAGGTGCAAGCTTGATTTTAAAAAAAACTGCTGCAGTGTGTGAAATAACCAATCCCTTTCTATTGCCATTTATTTAGTTTAACTTATTAGCCAAATTTTACTTAAGTTTTGATCTACAGTTCTACTTAATGGCTCTCTATAAAACACACAGCAAAATGCTATCCTAACGCTGCATGCATGCTATTATGTCTTATCTCTTTCACATACAAGCACATGATATGGCTACGTTGTAGTGTGCTCCTATTGGCTACTGACATATGCAGGAGATTTGACATGGATAATAACAGTGCTATCTTCACTAACATTTTCAACTTCCTGAACATAAGATACCCTCCCTAGGTTGTGCATTACAGAACTAGTACTGCTTGACCAGATAAAGAGCAGGAGGGTAATGAAGTTGAGGTGAAACTGCTACTCTCTACTATGAATCTATTTACAGAATCATGCAATATTACTTACTAATATTTTATGTGAACAGTAACTGCCAAAATCTGTGTAAAATGCTTCACATGAAAGAAAACACAGAAAAAAGTTGGAGCTGTCAGAGAAAGATTTGACGTTATTGAAATAGCTCAATCTAATGGTCCACGGTTTACTTTCAGTCTTTTCTCATTACTTTAACCATGTTATGATCATAAGTGCTTTCCATTACTACTGGAATGGCAATCATCTATTGCAAGGTCGTAATGCTGGGTAACACATTTATAAGACAAGAGTTGTATATATGAGGGCGGTTTGACAAGTCTATAACTTTTAAAGAAAATAACTTATTTTTCCAAGAAATTATTTTTATCCATCAACATAGTGTCATTTTAATTTTATACACCTTGCTCCAGTTTCTGGAAGCCTTCCATAAAATACAATGTTTGAAAGTCCGCAAAATACAATTTGTTTCTGACGTGATGTCTTCATTGGATGTGAATTTCTTCCCACCGTTGCAGAGAGGAAGAAGTAGTTTGGAGCCAAATGTGGAGAACAGGGTGAACGATGTAGCAGTTCATGGCCCAATTCCACAAATTTTGCAATGGCAATGTCGGACATGTGTGCGGGTGCATTATTCTGATGAAAGAGAACCTTTTTCTTCACCAGATGGAGTCTTTTCTTTAACAGTTCCTTGAGAAATTGTTCCAGTATTGTGGTATAATATGAATCTGTGATTGTTTTACCATTTTCAAGGTAGTGGATGAATATCATATGATGGCTTTCATGATTTTTCTTGCTGATGAAACGGTTTTCGATTTCTTTGGAACATGTTTGCTGAAGGAAATCCATTGCTTGGATTGTTAGTTTGTCTTAGGATGGCAGAAATGGCTCCAGGTTTCATTAACTGCCACAAAAACTCATTTGGAGTGCGCTGTAACATATTCAAACAGTCACATAATTCCGCTTGTTGTCAACTGGGAGCAGTTGCGGCCGGCAGTTTTCTCATACCCAAATTTTCATGCAGGATATGACATACCCATTCATTTGAGATGTATAGCGTTTTGGCTATCTCACAGATTTTCACTCATTGGCATACTGTCATAATATCTGGAACTTTGCTCACCATTTCTTCTGTTGTGACATCAACCGACTGTCCTTTGCAATCCGCATCTCTCATGCTCAAATGGCCACATCAAAATTCTGTAAACCACTTGTGAACCATGCCATGTGGTGAAGCAGAGTCCCCATAATAATTTTTCAGCATTTATTTTGTTTCCTTCATTGCCTTACTCATAAAAAATGATGCTTTTTGCAAATATGAAATTGACTTTACTACATTTTCTCTTAAGCAACATAGAACAGCATTTTACAACATTACAGCAACATTTTACAGGCTCCCAGTTCTCTAAGAAACAGATGATGATGAATTTTTAGAATTATACACAGAATAGATGTACAACTTTGGTGCCAACAAGAAACCTGTGATTCATGCGTGATTTCTCATCAAACTCCTCATGTCTTATGATGCATGATAGAAGGACTAAAGAAAGAGGCATATCATCAGTAAAATTATGCACTAACTGCAGAAAGCTTGTGCAGATCCTCTCCCCCATCAATACACTACCTATCAATGGCTGTTGTGTGATGTCAAAAAATTGGCAGAGAAGTTAAAAAATAAATGAATACCTTCAGAGTACCTATATCTACTAAACTAAAATTCTGACAATGTTCCCTTGTCAAACACCTTCTGCACCTGCTGATGAAATTAAGCATTAACCACTGCAATGCTGTTCTGTCACCATGGATGTTCATTTTCTTTTCCTAATAGACTTAGAAGCCCTAATTTCTATATTACACCATAAGATTTGTAGACCTTATTATTTCTTTATTGTTGTGGAATCACCAAGGCTTTCTCATGTCCAAATTTTCAGTCAGTGTGCGATGTACAGCACTTATTGGAATGGCTGCAATGCCTGCTAGCTTGTGCACTTTCAGTTAACGGTCATCCAGTACCATTTTGTGGATTTTCTTCACAATTTCCGGCATGGTCATCTCATTTGGTTGACCACTGCAATGTTCATCTTGGCATCTTGTATGGCCTTGCTTAAACTCTGTCACCCAATATTTTACTGTTGTAAACAAAGGAACTCACATACAAAAAACTAAGAGACATCCAAGTAGTGAACAACCTAAAATTTAGTACAGATCATAGAGTGGTAAAGTCAAAAACATCAGTGGAAAAGAGAACATTTAGGGCAAAAGTTCACAGACCAAATGTAGAAAATCTAGATAAAAATACACTATATACCCACTACAAGAATAGGTACAAACACCAGATTAAATTCAGAAAGGGGAGTCCAAGAACTGTATAATGCACTGAACAATGTCTGCAACAAGCAAGCAAAGAGGCTATCAGGGAGAATGGCAGTGCCCAAACTAGCAACAAAGTAAGCTTAGACACCATAAAGTTAATCAAACAAAGATATAAGCTACTGCAAACGAGAGACATCTCAGAACACAAGAGAGGAGTATGCTGAACTAGATAAGCTAACTAAAAGGGAAATAAGAAAAGACATCCATAACTATCACTCAGCACAAGCAAAACAAATCCTTGGGTCAATAAGTTTAGCCAGGAAAGCCAAGAAAAACCTCAACAAAGGAAAACAGTGGATGATAGGAACAAAGAACCCGGCTGGAAAAAGCTTGACATCCAGAAGAGACATGCTCAATTTAGTTACCAACTTTTATAAACACCTTTATGCAATTTCCATTTCCAACCAAACACCGGACCCTATAAACAATCACCACTGATTTTGTACAGCGAAATCAGAACTGCCATTAACAAACTAAAAAACAGGAAAACACCAGGAGAAGATGGGATAAGCAATGAACTATGGAAACTAGCCAAAAGTCATTTAACACCCATATACTGTCAAATCATTAACAAAATCTTAAAAACAGAAGTAATTTCATAAACAACTACAGACCTACAAATCTGATGTCAAACATCTACAAGCTCTTCACCATGATTCTAACAAGAAGAATGACTAAGATCCTAGATGAAAGAAACCACCAGAACAGGCGGGTTTTCACAAGGGATTTAGCACAATAGACCACCTAAAAACCATTAACCAGTTTATTGAGAAAGGAGAATTCCACCTAACTATATACCTAGCCTTTGTGGACTGTAGTATGACTTACACCCCCTAGGACTTACAAGCATGTGCCTAGGGTCAGACACCTGTTGGGGAGCACAGGAACCTATGGACTGGACAGAGTGAAGACCTGGAAGCAGCTGGTCAGGCGAGCACCAGCTATGAGAGTGAGGAAGAGGATGATATGAAATGCAGGCAAAATCGATGAATGGAAAGGTGATGAAAGGAGTAATTGGTGAAATGAGTGGTGGGGGAAACCAGTGAACCCAGAGAAAACCTGCCCAGATGTCATTATGTCCACCACAAATACCACATGCGGGTCCCTGGGATTGAACCCGGGCCACCTAGGTGGTAGGCAAATGGTCTAACTGCTCAGCCATGGCACCACCACTATGTTAAACACCCAAGTATAGTACAAGCACTGACAGCTCAAGGGATAGATACAAAGTATGTGAGAACACTGCAAAAAATCTACAGCCAAATTTTTGCAAAGGTGAAAATGGAAATAGAAAGTGAACCATTCTGTCCAGAAAGAGGAGTTCACCAAGCCAATCCTTCTCCTCCAAATTTTTCACCAGTGTGATGAACGGTATGTTCCAAAAAATGAAGCAACACCAATATTAATTGATGGAGTACCCTCACATGCGTAAGCCAGTATACATACCTGGGATAACTAATATCCTTTCAGGACAAAATGGAAAAGGAAATACAAAGGAGAATCTCTCTAGCCTGGAACACATTTTTCAATCTTAGGTTCATACTCTTAGACAAAGCCTAAGCAGACAATTAGATATGGTCACTAACAACACATCAGGAAAACAAAATCCAAACATGCCAACGGAAGATGCAACACAAACTCTTAGGGGTAGCCTTGAGAGACAGAATCTCTTCTGTAGGATTAAATGAGTTATCACAGACAAAAGACCCAACACAATTAGCCACAAGATTAAAATGGAAATTGGGGAGGCCACATGGCGAGATTAAAAGACAACACATGGACATACAAAGCTACTATATGGGCCCCCCGTATAGGAAAACGACTACAAGGAAGATGGTGATGCAGATGGACAGACCTCTTCAAGGAGCATGCAGGACAGCAATGGTCACGAGTAGCAAGAGGAAAAAGGGATTGAAAATCCTTAGAGACACATCTGTGTAGAGACTAAATAGTGAATAGTGGACAATGAGCACGTGCAACACCTAACATGGAGTAGCTCACCACATTAGTACAAATGAACTTTCCCTTTTGATAGGAGGCCTTTGCCCTTCACAGGACATTTTGGGCTTTCATATTTTTATTTTCATAGAGCTCTCCAATATATCTCACAAGTAGACAGAAACCAAGTTTGCATTTTCATCGATTCTCTAGCAGCAATATATAGTGTAAGTAAATATGTCAACAACATACTCCTATCGAACAACACCAATACAAAAGATGTTGCCAGAGTTAATACAAAAGCTAAAAGAAATACAACTACAATGGATTCCTGGACTCTGTGGTATATCAGGCAATGAGGTAGCAGATGAAATTGCCAAAACCGCTGAAACATTACATTCAACACCTTCAAAACAGATGTCTCTGCTAACGGCAATAAAACTGGTTAACAATTCAACCATAAACACATGTTAACATCAGAAAATGGAAAAAAATTGCAACAACTATTGAGAGAACCAAATTAAGAGTCCAGGTTTTTGCTTCAAGATCCAGAACAGGATACAGTAGGAAGTACCTATATCATTTTCACTTGATGGAGTCACTTATGTGTCCACTCTGCCTGAAAGAAGAGGAGGACCTCAAGCATATTTTACTGAAATATACTTCATACAATTGCTATAGAAACATCCCTATAAATGCAATTCCTCCAATGGAAGAAGCTGTGCTACAGTACAATTTGTCCAGATTGTGGTGATAGTCCACAAGAGAGGGGAAATTTAGAAGTGACTGGAGTGGTAGGGAACAAGTGAGTGATGTCAGAACTCTGGCAGTCACGCGCAAGCAGCATATGTTTATGTATTGTAAACAGTTATTGTGTAATTATCATGGTCAGAATGAGTGATACACTAATCCCCACCTCTCCTATTATGCAAGTGAGCACGTCTCGTCTATTATACATCTATGCTTCAGGAGTGAAGGAGTGTCACAATGAGCTTGACAAATTGTGTATTTTGTGCATGCCGAGGTTATGATCCATGGTGCAGAGTATAGTCATGCAATGGACTCATGTTGTCGGTGATGCTGGACACATATAATGAAGAATGAATGAATATTTTGATTTTCAAATGAAGGAGCAGAGTAGAATCTAGCTTCAGCTATAATATTAGTTATACTAAGACCTTTCAAATGAAAGTATTGCATCACATAAAGATGGCCAATTTTAAGCATACTTACAAATTCACTGAGGGCATTAACTAATGATGGCTGCCAAACAAATACTAAACAATGCTGCATCATCAAACTTAAACTTTATAAGGTTGGTACTTTCTACCATAATCATTTGTTTGAAACAATAACCGCTATCTACACATTAAGTCGGGTACTTCTGGGACAGCCCTCATCTGTCTCTAAGTAGTGCTTCATTGTACACTACTAACATTTATATAGCTTAACTTTTAAGATCAAAGCCTTGTTGAAAGTTATATTTCCCAATATTTGTCACCTCTCTTGCCATCGTGGATCAATATTAAAATGAACTCAAACTTTTCAGTGGTAGTTAATTAAGCACCCCTTCTAAGAAGACAGTTTCTTAAGTTCTCCTTCTAAGAAAAATAGAATAGTGAATAGAATCGTTATTAACATACTTTAATATACTTGGATAGTAAAGTTAGATCAATGTGAGTCAGACCATTCATAAAAATGTAAGAAAATTATGAAAATACCTAATGCATATGAAATTAAGTTCTTAATGTATGCTGATTCTCAATCCAAATAAATTAATTAATCCATGCAGATATCCTAATTAATATTTTAAACAAATAGGAAATCATTTCATTGAGAAATTGAAGTTATTAACAGTGAAGCAATACAATTCAACAAATATAACAAATAATTAAGAGACTAAGCTTCACTTATCTTTGTATTTGGTGTAAGTTGTTGAAATATTATTTATTATATTTTGCTACTTGTGATTCAGTTGCTATGCTGTATCTTCAGTAAGGTTTAAAATGTATATAATATTCCAAACAAATAATGTATGCATTAAGAATTACAATTCAGTAAGCATAAACATTTACTGCTTCAGTTCATCGTTGCTGTTTAACAGCTGTTATACATGGTCTGATAAGATATCTATAATAGATTTAGTAAATGTTCTGGATTTATAAAAAGCATTTCTGTAAGTACAATAGTACAGTATGCACAGGATGCTGCAGCTGATGAATGTACTTAAAACAAAACTCATAATCTAAGAATGAATATCTATGCATGCTTTTGGTGTATATTATTGTTTTTCATAACTCTTTTCTACCCATTTTTGTGACATTGGCATGTTTCATGCCTGTTAAGTTTCAAAAAAAAAGATCTTCCTGATAGGCAATATCTAATGTTTTAAACAAGATTATAAAAAATGTTAATCCAATGTAGAAATACACATATAAATTCTGACAACAACAAATATTGTGCAGTGTTTCAATGTATGCATGTAATCCACAGGTGCAGGCAATTGTTGATCATCATCATAATGCTGATGTCAAAACAGCAACTAAAGTAAGATTCCAAGAACCAGGAAAAGAGTCTAAGGAAGGTGGAGCCAATGAAGATGGTGAAGAATCACATGAGGAAAATAAAGAAGTAAGAAGCATATTCATTGCACTATGTTCAGCTATCCATTTGTACACATTCTCAGGCTGAGTTACTTATGCACACAGTTTGAAGACCTTTTTATATAGGTATATGAAGTAATGGACACAGAGCTTATTGGATTTTAATGTAAGCTCATTTTGAACTTCAGAATATCTGAAGAATACCCCATTTTTCATTGAAATGCATGTTTTATACATACTTTCCTGATTTTCTACCACTCAAAGCAGTTGTTTAATGTAATCAGAGTAATATAATAAACTGGCAACAAATGAGTACATTTTAGTTAAGCACAAATTGTGTTTGAAGAATGGCAGCTCTGTCCATTGCTTATGTTTTTGTATTTCTAGGTTGAATAATATTTCATGAATTTACAACAAAATTCACCTCAGAACCCAAGCAAACCAAGAAAAATATTCCTATTATTATTGAATTTTCTACTTTTATTGCTCAGAAATTTAGTTTTACATAATAATAACAGGGTGGCACCCTGGCCAGACGGTTAGACCATTCACCTTGTAACGGGTTTTTTATAATATCTGTCAGATGTACAGATGTCCCATCGCGTATTACTCACCACGGCTTAGCCTCAGACGGAGAGTTTGGCGATTCTCTTTAATCTCAGGTGCAGTACAGATCGATGTTTGATTTTTTGAAGAAATGTTTCGTAAATGATAAACGAAATCCTGAACAACAACCAAGCACTATGAACAACCATACAAGGCCTGTATCACAGTTTAAACTGGTAACAAATAGTTAATTCAAATTATCACTGCTTACAACAGTTTTATTAAAGTATTACTTATAAATTTTAGAATCTTTTACATCATGGTATTCACGTTATATCTTCAACCATTGTACCATCAATCATCGACCATTTTGTCCTTAATTGTTTATAAAATAAGTGAAGTCAGTCTCTGTTGCCTCCGGTTTTCCAGTTAGAATTATTTCAGAGGGCTTACACAAGAAATACTGCTTCAATCTCTCACCCAGATGGCCCGGGTTCAATCCTAGGGACTCACATGTGTGATTTGTGGTGGACAAAGTGGCATCTGGGTGGGTTTTCTTCAGATTCTCCAGTTTCCCCTGGTACTCATCCCACCAACTGCTCCATCATCTCCTTTCCATGCATCCATTTTGCCTGCATTTCATATCATCCTCTTCCTCACTCTCATACCCGGTGCTTGACTGACCAGCTACTTCCTGTGGTCTTCACTGTGTCTAGGTCCATAGCTTTGTCTGCTCCCTGAGAGGTATCTGACCTTAGGCACTGGCTTTTAACTCCTAGGGGTACGGGGAGGATAATCAAATAAAGAAGAAGCTGAAGAAGATAATCACGATTGTATGCTTGGGCGCAGCAAGTGTTAGTGGTAGAATTGTTCATTGAGAAGAAAGGAATCAAATAATCTGATATACATCATAATTATGATTAGATTGAAACATGAATTTTTGGAGAAATGCTGTTGTTAGTCCTTCTTACATAAATGGCATATTGCTCTGTGTTTTCTGATAAAATTTTACATTTTCCTCATTCACTTTACTGTTTGAGTATCTTTTAAATCTCAATTTAATTAATATTCTGAAAAAACCCTGTTTGCGGAATATTTTTATCTCAACTTTCCAATTAAAAATAAATAAAATAATTGACTACATAATTTTTTAATGGGGACATACTTTTACCCGTGTTAAGTCCAAATCTGCAGTATTTCGGACCACGCTATTTTGTGCTTCTACTGTATTTCCGTGCATTGTATTATCTCGCATCTTAAGTTCTGACTTTTTTTCTACTGGATTCACAGATTTTGGTCACCAAAATAGGTAAAAGTAAGGCCAGAGAAAGAGTTGCCAAGCCAGGCTATTAGAGCAATGTAATTTACTGCGTCAGTCTAATCAGCTTCATTCACAACTCAGTTAATGCCTCATGTTATACAAGTATATATACTCCTCCTAGTGTTTTGCATGCTATCATTTAGACACGAAAGTCTATGGAATGTTGTACTCACTCACAGAAATGCAGTCAAGTATCAAGAACTATAGTCCTGCAAATCTTTGAGACACATTTGAGCCAATAACATGAAGTCACGACCTCTTTAATTCCTTATGTAGTGTAGGAGAAATGTAAGTCCAGGATATTTGATTTAGAATAACAGTAATAGATAATTCATGCTGGTATTTATTTAATTTATTTTATGTCCAAAAATATGTCAATTTTCTGTTATATAAATGTTACATATTATTTTGTAAACTTTATTGTTGTGTCTGAAACTATTCGGTACAGTAATGTGGAATATGATCAACATTGACCAAAGTATAAATTGAGGGAAAAACAATCACTGCTATGCTCTGAAGCTTCTTATTTTTCTTCTGATTATCCTCCCGATATGAAGACAAGCCTGTAACCATAACCATAACTAAGGGGAATAAATAATTAATCTCTTACAAAAAAGTTGTCACTTTGGCATTATATAGTAAAGGCATGGAATTTTGTGTAAACAGTGGTGGATGTGCATCGCAATAAATGGAAAATGTGTTGATAATCCAAAATTATAAGAAATACCTAACAATACACTAGTGATTGCACAGAAAAGATATATCACATAATAAATACTCACAGATATAAGTATGCATTTGTGAAAGAAAAACCAAAGTTTGTCATAAAAGTGACGCCATTTGAGCTTTGCATAAGAAACCATTATAAAAGAAAAAGTTTTGCCACGGGAATAACCAAATAGTTTCGGACAGCAGCTTCAAGAACAGTTAGAAAGTGATTTGTGAATGCATATTACTTTAACTCAAATAAAGTTAATTTTGGTGAAATCTGGACTTTAACTGAAAAAATCCTCGCCCATGCCATCTCTTGCCTGCTACATACTACCCTGTGACACAGATCTCATCACTCAAATAGTAAAATGATTGCCACAGTGGTATAAAGTTAAATGCAGCAACTTTCAGTAATGCAAAACTTAAAAATTTAAAAGCATTAAAGATTATCTCTAACGACTAGACATACTTTTATATCACTAAGTATTGAGAGTATCAAGTATTGAGGTCCCACTGCAAATATATAATTTTATGGTGATAAAGATGGAGAATAGTACACTAGACTTCCAGGTTTCAGTGTTGCGGTATATATCTCTACTTCATCTTTATGTTAATCAAACTATGGAGGATTGTTTCCTATCTTTGATGAGTTTGACTTTGTTCCTACCTTACAAAAAGCCATGTCTCCACCACCAATCATACTCTATTTGTTGTCCCTTCATCCAAGCAATCACTATGCACCTCAGTTTCCACTAAAGAAGGCTCTTGCATAGTGCAGTCAAGTCCAGAAGTTCCCACTCCTCTTTACAGGCTTTCCAAAGACCATCAACTTGTTTGAGAACACCTACTTCCTAAAGCCTTTTTCAAGAATACAAAAGCCAAAAAATCCATCGGAGAGGCATCAGGAGATGTCACCAGGATGTTGCTAAACAAAATAGCATGTATTCCAGTTTCCTGCTCTATTCTTTGTAAAAATGGGAGAGTTGAAACAGAAGTGTGACTAGATGCCTTATCTTGGTGCACCCAGATTTTGTTTTGGTCTCTCCCATAGAGAGCCAGGATTTCAGGGTGGTAAATTAGGGTGAGAACTTCATCCTGATGATACATGGAATTGATTTTGGCCTTTTAAAAACTCTATGAACTGTCATTTTCCCATTTTAACAGTAACCAACGATGATCACAAATCCCTTTCTCTGCATTCTGCATACCATTTTTGACATTTTTTCCACCCCTTGGTCGATAGTAAATTACTCAGGGTTTATTGCAATCACTAAGATATATATATATATATATGCCTCATCTAATGACCACAAATTTCCATTTTTATCCTGCCTAGTGCTTCTCATAGAGATTTCTGCTGTTGGTGTTACATTCAAAGATGTGACGTGGTAACAACTTATGAACTCAACCTTTGTGATATTTCTCCATATTTAAATCTTTGTTTATAATGGTGTTAAAAACTTTGAGGGATATTCCCAATTTGTTTGCAGTGGTCTGTTGTGTGGTTGGATTACTGCCAGAGATGATAGCTTTGATTTTCCTTATCACCTCTGGAGAGTGTGCAGTAATAGGTCATGGGTTTGCCTGTTTTCTTGCTTTTGGAATTAATCTCTTGTGATCATTTCCCTTTTTATTCAACATTATGCTAATCCCATATTTTGATAGAACAAAATTTCGCTTGTTGCATGCTTCAATAATAGCAGAAGAACTATATTGTCCATCGGAAAGGGCAGTAATGTAGCCTTCCCAATATGGTTCAATTTGCTTAGGCATAATGAGAGCCATAAACGTCCTGCAATGAAGGTAGCATAGTAACAGGTTTGTTTGTCTCACAAATGCTTGACCTTGATGCGCATGCAGAAATGCAGCAATCACAATCACAATCCATTATCAGAGATCGGAAACAACTGTCTGCAATCTAATATGGTACAATATGGCATATGAGTACAATTTTTTTTTGTAGTGTTTAACGTCTGCTTTTACTACATATGGCACCACAGGTGGTGACACTAATGATACATGGAATGAAGATGGAGCACCGGTGGAATGAGATGGTGGGGGAAACCATAGAACCCGGAGGAAACCCACCCCAGCACCACTTTGTCCACCGCAAATCCTACATGTGGTTGCCTGGGATCGAACTCGGGCCGCTTTGGTGAGAAGTGAATGGTGTAACCCCTTGGCTACAGCACAGCCCCTACGAGTACAATGATATGATATATGATATGATATGATACGGCTTAACCAATCATACCTAAAATATAAATAATTTTGTTATAAGTACAATATCATTTGCCTGTTAATTATAAACAAAAACAACACTATTATGTACTTATGTAATGTTATGCTGTTTTTTCTTTTCACTGTCCATTTCCAGATATTTTTCACTTTGTTTAAATACTGTACTATATTTCTGCCATCCTTACTCAAATTTTCAATTGAAGCTATTTTTCTGTCTAACTTAAGCCAATTGTGAATTATAGGCTCATTTATACTCAAACATTATAAGTTCAATATCTCTTTTTCCACCACAGATGATTTTGTGGAAAGTTAGTCTCCATGCATCTGCTTTTACATATGCAATACCCTCCTTTAATCCATTATTTATTATATGAATATACAAATGTTTCTTAACTCTTGGTATAAATTTGTAGTATATAAACAAGTATTTCAAAATATGTCATCAAATATAACTGGTACCTACCTAGGATTTTAGTTGTTTCATTGTTGTAGTGCTGTCCATTAATAAGAATAAGACTGAAGTACTTTAGATCTTTTCTTGTTGTGAGGGCAGTGCATCTAGTTTTTAAGAGTGGTTCATTTGCTGATGCTATAAATGTAGTTTGCACATGATTAATTGGTATCTGGATCATTTTTTGATCAAATAGTGATGTCATCATTCTGGTTAAATTAATTATTACTTCAGTAAAGTCATGAAGCATGATGTTTCACATTGGGATGAGCACTTACACACCATCTGATTGAATTATATTTTTGTAGCAACCAGAAGATAATTCAACTGTTCCTAAAGACGGAGATGGTGATGGAAATTCCATCCATTCAGAACCTCATCAACAGCAGGAAGAGAATAAATCTTTGGCAGAGTCTAATGCAAAGGACACATCCAACAAATCACCGGAAAAATCAAAGAAAATGGCTGCCATCACTCCGTAAGTTTTTAAAGATAACATTACTCTAAAATGCCAAATCCCTATATTACATGCTGCAAAGCTGTTACGATGTTTATATGTCCAGCTTGGTTGCATTCCCTTTCACATATCAACAAAAATATAAATAGTTATTCCAATAAGCTGTAGCAACAAAAGCATGTCTAATGACAGTTCAACTTTGTCAGATATCTTCACAGTGCTTCAGCAGTTTTCTTTTTCCTTCATATGATGAGTAGATGAAGCAATAAATAAGATGATACTCTATTACCTTGTGGTTCTAGACAAGCAGGTTTACTCCTACACTGAGAATATTGTTTGAATGCCTGTATTACTTGGTCAGTGCTCTTGACTTCTGGTGAAGCATTTTTCTTGAGATTGCCGACGTTTCGCTCATCCTGTTGTGAGCTTCTTCTGGGCTCTTGTCCTGTATCACTTGGTGTCAACTTTCACTGAATTATTATTTATTTATGCCAACAAACTTACTGTTGGTGCTTTTAAACACACACATCCTGTGTGGGCAATGTTTGAGAGGTGGAATTGGAACTGAAAAATTCAATCCCACAGCTGGGATTTGAACCACAGACTCTCTATTGCTCACACATGGCATGTGTGTTTAAAAACAGCAACAGTAAGTTTGTTGGCATAAATAAATAATAGTTACAATCTAAAGGTTATTTAATTCCAGGACATAAAGTATTTACGACAGTAAGTTGCCATTGGGGTAATTGCCTCTGATGTGAGACTGCCTTTGTGGTTTACTGGGGGAAATACGAATTGGTTGTAGAATTTAATTTCATTCTGGCAGGTTGTCACAGTAGCTTAATGGTTAGAGCACCCGTCTGGTAAGTGGAGGGTCTGTGGTTCAAATCCCAGCTGTGGCATTGAATTTTTCAGTTCCAATCCTACCTTTCACTGAATGTTACGGAAAAAGGTAAAAAAATAGCAGTTCTCCCATGTTTCTTGTTTTCCTCAATTTAAGAGTTAGAAAATACAGTACAGCCCTGCTTAACTGAACTAAAGTGGGCAGAGCCATTTAGATAACACATTTTTTGGATAATCACAGGTAACAATTTTAAGTAGCGAAAGGAAGAAAATAACTGCTTTCCAAATATATGTCATAATTTTTCATAAAAACTTACAATTGTATACAATATTAAAATAAGCATTACAGTATTTAGTTAATTAATTTATAATTTTAATCTATAATAATGAAACAAATTGTTAGTGCACATGACTGTCACAAAGTCCAACATGCATAGTTTTAATTGTACTTAAATGACAATATTTACAAAGATTATTTCATGAAAACAATATTTATTTTCTGGACTTTCTTCTTGTAATGCTTGCAAGCAGCTATATCACACCAGCAGTAAGTATGATATATAAATATTGGTGATGATTGTTAATCACAAACTACAATGACTAACACCAACAGTAAAAAAAAAAACATTAAATGGATAGGCAAGAAATTAACACTTGCTATAATGTTGTAATATTTTTTTTTTTTTTTTTTTTTTTTTTTTTGGAATCAGGTAGAGGATAAAGATTACATGCATACATCAAATATCTGTATTGGAATTTAGAGTTGAGCAAAGGAACATTGACAATTATTTGTAACAACAATATTGTCAGCACGAATTCAAGCATATCATATTTTTTCATTCATTCTTTCTGTCTTTCTTTCTTCTTTTCTCTCAGCCATTTCAGTGAAGTCAGATTTTGGTTACATATGGTTCGGTTAAGTGGGGTTTCATAGAATGTTTTAGTATTTTTGATTATAACAATTTCGTGCAAGCCATTCACAAAAATTGTCCTCAAAACTTCACAGGAGTAAAAAATGTTGTAGTTGATGATTAATGCCATGCATTTGGTGATAAAACTCTTAATATTCATGCCTTCCATTCTTCAGCACTTATGTAGGTTCTTAAGATAATGCACTGCAAATGTTCAGATGGTCTTTATTCGTGTGTGCTGCCAAATTGCATAAGTGGAAGAAGGCGAGTTGCCAATTCTGTAGATGACTTGCAAGATAACCATGAAAATGTTGATAGCACCTACATATATGGGATATACAAGTATAAAATATGCAAAGCCAACTATTATTACTGCATACTAAGTTGAATACCAATTTGCCATATTTACAAGGCACTACTCAAATAGATAGAAGTGGTCAGTAGTACTCTGTTAAATGTCAACTGCTGTATTGGTTGGAGTTTTTTATAGATGGTGTGACGAAGTTGTTCCAGCTTCTTGAAGATGGGTAGTATTATTTAGTATTCATTAAATACAGTTAGAAAAGCATAACACAAAGTGTGTCTGAAACGTTTGGTGAATAGTCTCAGGAAATATAGGAAACAAGAGTTACAAACAAAATACCTTTACTGGCCTTCAAAGTAATCGCTATTGGCTACAACTCACTTCTGACATTGGTGGTAAAGCTGTTGGAAACTGTTAGTAAATGCTTCTTGTGGAATCGCTTGAATTACTGTGGTCACATTGTCTTAATCTTGGAGTTTGTCAACCGACTTTTTTTGAGGGGTGGAGAAGATGATGAACACCATGCCATCGGCTGTCGCTTTGTCTACGGATCGTATTGGTAGCACCAACTCTCATCTCCTGTAATGATGGTTTCCAAAAATTTCAGATTCCATTCAGACATATCAATGAAATCTCCAGACATTTCCATCTGAGTTTGCTTCTGCTCATCTGTCAGCATGTGCCGTACAAACCAGGCACAAATCTTTCGCTTTCCTAAATGTTCTTGAACAATAGTGCTCCATTTTACGTTCCATGTTGCAATGACATGAGTTCTCACACCGATCCTGTTACCTTGGTCACAGTGTGCACCACCACTTCACTGCAGTGATTTCCACAATAGGAGGCATTTGTTGATATGTCTCTCAATATATATGAGTGTGCACCTCACCCTCACCAGCACGGTTTTTAAAAAATGGGACCATTCACAAAACTTTTCAGATGCAGGTTGTATGAATCAGGATTCAAGCCATGGATCTTTGACTTCCCATTCTGGCATTCTTTCCAGCCCAACTACTGCTGGTACAAACACCAACCAAGCAATGAATCCTTCTTGTCTGGTTCTTAAACTTCCCTGTAAACTTTCAAGCCAACCTCAGTTAAGCAAATAATACAACTTTGAAAGCAAACCACAATAGCAAAAGTTCATTTTATTATGGGACTTCTAGCCATATTCTATGATGTGTTTACGTTTAGAAGTTGTAGACATTTTCTTATGTGCACTAACTGTGTGTGGCCTAAAGAAGATGTATGATGTAAGATGACTTTTCCAGGTTTTCCAGGTTTGGTATAGTAAAAGCAAGCTTTTCCAACATGTCATATTGCATGAAATAGAAAAAGCAGCTCTTACTCAACAAGAAAAGTTGATCAGACTCCCATTCATACATGGAACAAGAGAAATTTTACACATACACTAAAGACTCAGGAGAGCTTTCTTTCCAAAATTCAAGACATCAAGAAGAATATATACCTTCCTAATTCAAAGGAAAACTTCATATCTAAAGTCAATCCGACACAAACATTAGACATCACATATTATTTACACCTGACAGAAGAAGTTAAGAAAAGTGATACTCCAACTAGTGTTCTAAAATTATTGGCATTAGAGACAATCCATACTAGATTTCCAGAACACGAATGGCTCCATATTTATACTGATGGATCATTGATATCAAACCGAGATGGAGCAGGGGCTGGAGTCATGTGTCACCTCTTTTCCTATTACAAATCTTTAAGTTATGGAACTACAAACTTTGATGGAGAAATTGAAGCAATTCGAATGGCCCTACAAAATCTTTTGTATAGAATTTCACATTTTCAGCAAGCAGTTATTCAATTAAGGAAATTGAAGCTATTAACAGTGAAGCAACAAGATTCTAAAGTAAGAACAAATTAGAAACTAAAAACTTCACTTATCTTAGTAATGTTGCAAGTTGTTGGTGCAAAGCAGTTATTCTCTCAGATTCCAGGGCAGCAATTATAGCAATTACTTCCAAGTTGTCACCAAAAAACCAAACAGTTGAATGTTGGAAAATCCTTACCCATCTAACAGCACTTCAAAAACACCTAGTCTTCCAATGGATACCAGCTCACTGTGGACTGAGTGGTAATGACGAAGCTGATTTTCTTGCAAAAAAGGATACTAGCAGTGTACAAAAATCTATAGTTAATCTACCTTTTTATGCTGCTAAAAGATTAGTCAACTCTGAATTTTAAAAAATTATTGAAAAATATTACTATGAAAAATCAAAAAATAAAAGATGGGAACTACCAAACATTCAAACAGTAATTCCTGAGTATCCTCAAAAAATGGCAGTTGCAACCTTCAGGTTGATTACAGGACATGATTGTCTGGCAAAACATTTAAACAGAATTGGGATATATTCTTCACCACTCTGTCCTCTATGTGATCTGCAAGAGGAAATGGATCGAGACCACCTTCAAATATGCCCGGCCACTTCTAGTGCCCCATCCATCAGTGAAAAATATTGGAGAGCAAGAGGATTAATGACTTTATTGTCAGAAATCCAGCATTAGCTAACAACAACATTGCAAAAGTATTCTTATACTCATATTTTCTTTTCTTTTCAGCAACCTGTTTTAAGTAACATGTTGATTGTTATCTTCACTAAGACTGCCAACTAACCAAGGTTGAACGTTTTTCAGGGATGAAGGAAATGTGCGGCGGATGCACACGGCAGTCAAGCTAAATGAAGTGATAGTGAATAAGTCACATGATGCTCAGCTTGTAATTCTCAACTTACCTGGTCCTCCTAGAGATTCCAAAATTGAAAGAGAATCCAATTGTATCCTTTTCAACAATAATTTTATGTCAATTCTTAGGCTAACAGTCTGTATACATATAATATTGTGATAGCTCTTAATTTTGTTATTTATAAAACTGAAACAGAAGAGTAGTGCAACAAACTTCCATACTTCTGGACATGGCCTCCTGCTTGTGACATTGCGCTTGCCTAGGGTTACCAGACATCTGGAAAGTGGTGCTACCAAAAAACCTGTACTACCCTATTCAGCTTTTTAATTTCGCAAGGCTATCCTCCTTTTAAATTTCTTTTCTCTATTCAGTTTTTATTGCAAATTATTTATTATTATTATTATTATCATCATCATCATTAAATTATATTTTAAATGATTAATTTTCAGAATATATAATTTTGGTATCAAAATGCAGATGTGAAATAATCACTTCATAACCTAACCAAAGTAAAATTAATTTAGTTTGTTCCTCAGGTTCAGCTATTCCGAAATAGCTGTTATAGTAAAGGAAATGCAGGATATTCATACAGTTTGATGACATCAGTACACTTAACTCCATTATTTATTTGCTAAGGTATAAAAGACTACAGCAATGTAATTCTAAAGCATGTTTGCATCAGTGCATGGCACTGTAGGGTGAGGAGAATGTTTTGTAGCCATGTTTTATCCTTGACAGATATATCTTACAGATATGGAATTCCTGGAGGTTCTTACAGAAGGACTGGAGAGAGTTCTTATGGTGCGAGGAGGAGGTCGGGAAGTTATTACCATCTACTCATGAAGACTCACTGTGCATCGCCATTACCAGTGTTACATAGCTCCAGACCTGTTTTCAGCAATTTGGGCATCCATCTACTTTACTCAGTTTTCATACTTTTATTTGAGAGATATGTGCGAAAAATGTATTTTATTTTCAAAATTAAAATTGAGTACATAGTATGTGAATAAGAAAGCATTATATTTAATGAGTATGACATATCCTATGTCATCTGAATGAAAGACATAGCAAGAACAGAAAGGCTCTCATTTGCTGAAAATAGATATCATAATCAAAATGTGTGGATTTTAATACAAGCAATTAAGGAACAGTGGAGTACGATGAGGTGAGAGTGAAGTAACCATAGTCAGGTGCAGGAAAATGTCCTGCAACATGTTCATGTATCAATACAACGCATCTCCCAACCTCATTAATATCATACCATCATTTCATCACCATTTTCATGTTTATCTTTATTAGAATCTTACATTTTCTGTCATCATCCTTTCTTTGAAACTCATAGAAAATATAAAAGCAAACAAATAAAAAAAAATCCAAAACAGCTCACTTTTTTCTACACCATGTACATTTATTGTAAAAGTTCATGTTTATAAATAGTAGTTGTTGTCTTATTGTTGTATGTGTCCCTCATAATAGAGTTAAAAATGCTGTTTTCTCATATTACTGAGAAATCAAAAAGTAGAATGATAAACTAAATCTTTAATCTTTTACATGTAAGTGAGATCAATTCAAATTGTGTAAAATAAAACCTCTAAAGGAAGGAAGATAAATTTAATAAGTGGTGGTATATGGTATTGCAAAAGAGCATGGAATGGTTGCAGAAATGACAAGATAGAGTTTGGGCTGAATATGCAGATTACCCAGTTACTTAACTACAGTTACCATCAGTTAGTTATAACACAATAGAAATGCCATCTGACCGCTACAACTTTAAAATCAGTTGCAATTTTTGCTGTTCAGTAAAACCATCATCTAAACTCTTGATTTTTCACAAATTAAGGCAACATTGGAATGGAAACTGGAGGTTGAGTTATAATTTCTCACTTCACTGTGATACTAAAATTACTGTTCTCTAAACTTTTTAATTAAGACAGAAACATTGTTCTTAAGCTTATGTACATTTGAAATGCATTAGGTACTTCCTCTTCAGCAAAAGTCTGGATTAATAATTTAGGACTATGAGTACAGTTAGTGGACAAAGCAATGCATTTCTTTATACAAATAAATATATGCTTTATATGTCTGCCTGGAGGAAGGCATAAGGCTGAAATAGATGGCATAAAAGCTTTCTTTAATGGTCACAAAAAGTATTTAAGCTTGTGGTTACATGAAGTAATTCAACCATAATGATCGTTTTTCATGCTGGGGAGTATCAGAACTGTAGAAAGCAAACAAAAACAAATAGAAAGGAAAGAATGAAAGAAAAAAAAGTGAAAAGAAATGAAATTATGGTAATGTGTTGATCCAGCAGGTGATTAAGGTGGCTAATCACTGAGAAAGATTTCACTTATTCTCAAAGCGATGCACAAATGCTCAGGAACTGTTTAAATAATTGAGTAAAGACTGATATCCACTATACAAGAAAGGAAAAAAAAAAGCCACTAGAACAAGAGGACTTTTAAGTTTAAACCACAAAAGCATTGTTTGTCTAGAAAGTGCTTTACCTGTGTTTATAGTTCATTTTTTATAAAATACTAACTTACTTATAAAAATATATATATTTTTATTTGTGTATTTAATGTATCAGCTGTACTTAATTATTTAACATCCTCCCAAGTCTCTCCATACTCATATTTAAGACATTGCTACATATTATGCAGTATGAAAAGAAAGTGTGTTAAAAGTCAATATATTTTTACCTGATTTACATTATCTTTTGAGAAACATTAGCGAGGTATTTCTTCTTTTCCATTCCAGAACTCTAACAAGATCAAACATTTTTGTTCAAATACTGAAATGATTGGTTATGAACAGCAAAATTTGCAGTATGTTTTAATATGGAGGGCTTAGATTTATACATAGAAGTTAGAAGTAATAGCTGTAATCATAAATAAAGAGGAGATATAGTCATTGTGTGTGCTTATATGTCACATGTGTACATTAGATTATGTGTTATTGTAATGCCATGCCATGATGGCCTCATTTGCAGAGCTGGTGCTTGATAGAATCTCTTTGTAAATAACAATGCTGTAGAAAGTGCAAAAGATAACAATATAATGTGAAATCAAGTTTTAAAGTAATATTTCCAGTTGCTACTGAACATCTTAAATTTATTTTGCCAGCGAAGTATTTTAAATATTTACTTTGGTCAATTTTTTTCTCCAGTGTTCCATTTTATACTGTACATTTATGCTTACATGGTAACTGTGAGATGTGAAAATTTGAACAGTTCTCAAAGAATATTAATAAATTGTGCAGTAGTGCAGACATACCAAGGACTACTGTTCCCTATTCATGTCTGCATAGAAATAAGAACTAAACAAAGAAAAAGTAAATTTATATGTGCTCTACGTGAGTCATATTTCCAGTAATTTATGCTTAAAACAGTAACTTAAATCTCTTTAGTGTATTGCTGGTTTCTACTTTTATAGAATCTCAAAAAGCAGTATTTATTTGTTTACCTACTTTTAAGTATAGTTTTGTTTTTCTAATTTATCTCCTCACAAACTCTATAGACCTTTCTTAAATATCTAGAACAGAAATATTAGTATGCAGACAGTGTGTGTTCAAATTTAACTTTTTAATACCTGCTGTGATTATTACACCTATATGTATACAATGTGAAGTTGATCAATGAAATTAAGGATGCAGATGCAGTTATGAACTTGAATATATGCAGAAATTATGAAGGAAGCAGTAGTACTTTAAGGATTTTTCAAGTTGATAAACACATTCAGTACCTACCAACTATTTATCCCAATGTTTAATCTCCTGGACTTGCTATATAATTGACTCCAATGTTGTGAATGCACATCCTTAAATATATAAATCTAGCGTGTAAACTAAAATGTATAGAAAAATTTGCATTCTTGCCAAAAACATAATTTTCCTGTTGTGAACAGCTTTAGCATTAGGGATATTGCACATTGACACAAAAAGATTGGTAATAATTTACTACCCTAGTTTTCTCTATGTGCTCTAGCTAAAAACAAAATTAAGAAAAAATAAAATTCCTTGGCCATAAGAAATTATTTTCTTGCATGACTATTATTAGGACTTAACTGTAGGAGCACTGCAACATGCACATAACCTAACAAAGAAGCAAGGCAACTGTTGCCACATCATTGTTGTTATGGTTCATTCTCAAAGTAGATAATTCAATATAACAGTATGTACATATATCCGTTACTATATCTTAAACTTAATGCATAAGCAGAGATACTAGTGCCTGAGTTGCTCAAAGCATGGAGCCTAATGCTGTAGCTTTATGGTACTGAATGTGTTAAGTGCAACTATGGTTGACATGAGACATTTCTCTAATTCCCTTCTCCTCTACCTTTCAATAAAGGTAGAAGAACTGAACTGCAGTGGACTTAGTTTTGTCACAGTGACCTTCACTTCAGTATTTTCATATATTATTCATTTAATCAGTTTCTCTTGATTTCTATTTCCATTTTGATTTTTTGTGTAATTTTTTTGACATGATGTAGATAAATATTGCAGGTTCACTATTGTGACTTTGACAAAAGATGGCTTTGTCTTACCCTTATGCCTAGATTCATATTAGTAGTTGTTACAAAATACACTACTACTATAATCACCCCAATTACCACTATTGCTATTATTGCTTCTACTCCTTGTTTCTTCTTCTTCCATCTTCCCCCTTCTGTCACCAATGCTGGTGAGTGACACATTAATGAATAAGGTTTTTGCATTCATGATCTTTATTTGATTCACTATGGAATAATGACATACAATATTTTTATCGGGAATAGCTATATTTGTTGAATGACATTAAACTAATAATTGCCCCTCTGCTAAACTTCCAGGCTTGTAAGAATGATATTTCATGAAAGAAGTGTTAGTTTACAAAGAAAGAAAAATGCTAACTCTTGTCTGTATTAAATGCATTATGTTGATACCCTCAGTGCCATTTACAGTAAAAGTTTATCATTTCAGTTAGCATTTTACCAGTGTATAGAAAACAATTGACCTCAGTTCTCATCGGGTCTATACTCAATAGTCCATTATCTTCTTAATGCCTTTAAGCACACAAAACACTGCTAGTGCAATGGAAATGTTACTTTTTAGAAAAAATCTTGTAAAATTGTTAACTTTTGTTTGTATGGATGTGTCATCAGACATTTTTGTGTGTTTTTTCCTTGTAATATTCATTGTGAGTCAATTGAGGCTGCTAGTTCCTAAAATGATAACTGAGCAGATATCTATTTCATTCCAGTAGCAATACAAAGTATTGTAGATAGAGCTTGACCCTTAAAAAGTGTGCAAATCATAAACCTTGTATTTCTAATACCACCTAACGTAAGGCAGCTAACATAAGAATTATTTGACAGAAAGTGGAAAAAGATTCCATGGTTTTAAAACTGTGTTTCTCTGGCTCCTGCCAACCATAATTTACTACTTCAATGTGTATTCTATCACATAGTTAATACCATTTTAACTGTGAACTTGCCTCTCAATTTTTCAGACTCAAAAATGGCCAATCAATTAAAAATTTACCCTTATAGAGATAATACTAAAAGAATTTAAAAGTTGATTGCACACCAGATGGAAGTATAATTTTAAATAAATTGAGTTTAAATTCTCAGTACCGCCAGTAAAGGAAATATGGAGCTTTTTGCTAGGCCTAAGAAAGGTTTGTTGTGTAAATTGGAATGCTCAGGAAATATATTTTTATGCAAAGAGGAATAATACTAATAACAATGATGATCATGATGATGATGCTGAAGGGAGGGGGGGGGGGATGAGATGGAGTAGTGCTAAGCAAAGAAACTTTGATTTAAAACTCTATTCTTTGATTCTGCTTTTATCTTCATAACCAAAACTGTTTCTAACAGGGACAAGTGGTGAGCCACATAACGGAAACAATGCATTAAATTAAATTTTTGTAACAGCTTATGTTACATTAATTTCATTGCTCTTTTTTTATTTATTTGTGTAATACACATGTGTGGCGTAAATGCTACCATTGTATCATAAAAAACATGCTTTCATCTGTGGAGCTTAATTCCTGATCAAACATATAGTAACAACTTCCCTGTGTTGATTTGCTAAAATTCATTATGAATGACTAAGCCTGATTTTGAAAGAAGATACATGACAAGTATCACCTTCTCCACGTGGAGAGCTGCAGTGTTGTCAATACACAGACAGCAAGTTTATGCATACCTCCTTTCTTTAACACTCAATACTTGGTACATATAAACAAGTGTTCAGGTTTGTCTCACAGTAGCAAAAACATGCAGATATAATCGATATTAGCCTACTTTAAGAATAAAAGAAGTTTTTTCTCAATACAAATTCACTGTGTCTTTGCATCTACACAATTGTGATTCTGAGTACCAATTTTACGGTTAAATATCCCTCTCTCTGCGAAGAGCAGCTGGGCATTATCAACAAAACCATGGGACATACCAGCATGACCAATAATAAAGTAGCCACCTTTTCCTATAAGACCTCTTGTACCTTTATGCCCTTTGCCACGGTATGGCTGGCATTTACCCAAGTTACATCCAGTCACACCACACTATTTCCTTTAAGTTCTGGTTTTGCATTTCTCCTAAAAACAAAGCCCTTAGCACTGCAATATGTGATCTTTCTAATATTGATTTTCAGTCATTTATAGTTTTGAACTGAAGTACCAGATCATGGAGGATTTTGTTCCAAGAGCTAAGGCTTCCCTCAAATAGGCTTGCTTCTTTAGGAGAAGAAAGAAGCATACCTGTGATAGGATGCTCTTTTCAGTTGTAATAGCTATAGAACTGGAGTTACGATTCACGATAGACCTGGTTATAGCTGCTTCTCTTTAAAGATTCTCAAAACAGTCATCTCACTTATTTTAAGTGTACTTATAGTTATTTTCCTCACTTGGTTGAAAGGAATAAGAGGTTCATTGTGAAGGAGCAAATCCCTGTTCGAAGAATTGCCTAAGAGAACAAATTCTCTAGCTTGGCTGTGTGACGTAACACCCGACTGGAAGCTGATCTTTCTCTTGGGCCATCAACCCTTGGTCTACCTCTATCTCTAACTCCACCAACTCTTGCTTGCATAAGCACGTATTTTAATGAGTTTTAACAAAGTGGGCTAGCAACACACAACACAGCTGAGCACTCAAACAAGCTCGGTTTCTCGCAAATAGTTAGTAATAACTGATCTGAGAAGCACATGCTTTATCAATGTAACCATTGTGGCAAACGTTTGTTTACGTTTCCATAGCAACGACCTTACCCTTTACCCCCCTTGCTTGACATTAGTCATGTAACTTCTTTTAAAAATCAGACTAATTTTTATGAAGTTCATATTTACTGCACCAGGATGTATAAAATTGCCAATATAACTTCAATAGTTCTAAAATGTTAAAATATTTTTTATTGTAGATAATAGTCATAAATCTCATTATGTATGATTATGCACATCTCATAAGATGGAAATGTTTATTTCTGTTTTAGGAAGTAAGATGAATGTGTTGAACAATCATTACATGTGAGCCTCATTCTTGATAAAAGTTTAACACATAGGGAAAAAAAAACTCACACACACAAAAAGAACTTGCTGTGGTAAAGGTTGTCACTTTTGAGAAAAATATTTTTTTAGCCTCCTCTATTCAGAGTAGTGAGAAATGCTTAGATTTGTATTACTGTTCATAGCAAAGAAGAATGAAGGCATTTGTTGGTAAAGAAATGTATATGGGATCATGTGTTAAAGAGAAGAAAGATATTGAAAGAGTTTTGTTCGCAATAGTCTGTTGCCAAGGCTAGTAAGCCAGCCACCAAATATATTATGCTGAAGATATACACAAGCTTTGCCAAATTTTAAACATATAATTTTTCTCCCTTCATCTTTATCATAATTGTTAACAAAACTTAGCTAAAATAAATTGCATATACAAAAGTTTGGTTGCATATACTTTTCTTGACTACAGTGAGAAAAATATAATCTTCAGCACTAATTATGCAAAATTCAACAATGAATGACAGATATTAACGCTTAGGTTTTAAATTAGTGCCAAAATGAAATAATTGTAAATTAGCAGATTATAATGAAAAATATTCTTGGATATTTCTGCAATGGATATTACAAATCCCTAACTTTATGCTACATGTATACTTTATCTTGAGCTCTCAGATGGTGTTGTTGTCGAAGATGGGAACAGGACTTTTCATGTCTTTTATGCAGTCAAACTTTAAATTATATTTTAAAAGTCTGTGTGTTGTAGTTTGTACAATATTTTTTCCAAGTTAACCAACAGCTGACGTAAAAGGCTACTTAGGATTATATTGAGCGGGAGACCCAGGTTCAATTCCTGGTACCAGTGTGGGGATTTTCTCCCAGTGGAGGACCTGATCTGGGGTGCATTCTGGCTCATTGGGTTCCTGAGGGGGCCAACTGAGGAGCTACTTGGTTGAAAAGTAGCAACCCCTGGTTTTGAAGACCACATATACATCCAGGAGGGACTAGGGCGCTGATGATGTCCCACCCTTCCGAACTTACCGTACTATTCTGGATCTGCTTCAGCCATTGGTACTTAAAGTTACTATTTGAGTTGGTTAAGGTGGAGTTAACTTGCATTACACATGAAATTTGTGACTTTTTTTATTTGTGAATTAGATAACCAATATATTGGTGAATCATGTAAATATTGTTTTATTGTGATATCTTCATTATATTTTTAGTTATAGGCTTCTAAAGTGGGTATGGTGCTTTAAATGCCACTTTACTGTGCACTTTAATATTGTCATTTTTCTGCAATGATGCAGGTTTCAAATTTTCCTCCTAAAGAACTGCAAAGTTCAGTGTTTTTATGTTAGATAGCATAATGTGGCAACTGAAAAACTAGAATGTGTAGGCCATATTCAGAAAAGAATGGGAAGCTTCATAGCTACAGCGGAGGAAACTGCCCCAGATACAGCAAATTCTTTATACTCAGTTTCCTGCTAATTATGGTTTTCTTTATAAAATGTACCTTTTCTCAAGAACTATTAGATAGAATTACATACATTTTTGTTGTTGTTGTTATTATTAATGTGTGATTTTTAAATTCAACCTAAAACATTACTCATTCTGCTAAATACAGCATGTGGAAAAAATTCAAAACTTAGAAACTGAGTTTAAAAATTAATTAAAAAATAATTAAAGCACCAATTTCTAATATTATAAATTCAGATTATTAAGCACATACATGAGGTAGTTTATATATATTTTGGTGTTATTATGAGTTTCCATTCCACAGTAAATTACCTTTATCTTTATTTTTTTATTAATGGATGAAACATCTTGTAAAACGATTTGGTTAGGTATAAAACATAGAAAATTATATGTAGTTAGGTAATTATGATAATAATAAGCACACAAAATTTCAAACAAATTGGATATATATACCCAGAGATGTGATCTTTTCCTGTCAACGGAGGAAAAAAGTTAACACCATCTTAAAGTCACTGTTCGAGTTGGTTAAACATAAAAGTAAAACAGTATGATAATGCAAGAGAACAGATACAAACAATGTGACAGTAAAATGCATAAGTGGTAACACTGAGTTATGAATGGTGATGCTCAGTTGTTACTTTGGCAAAGCACAGGCCTTCTTGACTTGGACCATTCATAGTACTAGGTTCCAGGGCTCAAGATAAAGTGTGCGAGTAGTATCTGTGCTGCTGTTGCTATACAGCATACTTACATGAGTAGAAAAGAAAAGTTAGAGCCAAGCAACTCATTACTCTTGCTGATTTGACTGAGAATATTTGCAATTATGGTTTGCTGTAAGTTAGTAGTGCTATGGCAAAATATAGATTATGAAAACTGTTAACATATTTTTACTATTGTTGAAAGATGATATAAAAGATATGGATATATGAGTGTACTTAACTATATGCAGAGACATGGGAAGAAAATCCTTTATTATTTCTGAAACATTTTCTATAGATACCTACTTTAGATACTGTGACAAAAAATAATATTCTTATGATTAATACATATAATTTAAGATTACCATAATGCAGTCTGTATTAAAGTGGTATTGAGGTACAGTGTGACAAACAGCTCTATTATAGGTGATAAGAGAATTGTGATTATACAAAGAAAGAAAACCAGAGCATTTCCTATTGTTCCAATATATATGTAATAAAAATATTTATGAAAACATTTCAAAGGCCCTTTTTTTCAATTAAAAACAAATGTTCACTAATATCTTAAGAATTAAACTTCATGATTGTAAGCCAATATTTTAATTTTTATAAACAATTAAATCTCATTATGTTAACCTTTTAAATGAATCTTCATTGCCTTGCAATGAGTTAGCATTAGATATCACAATTGCCATCACCATCAGTTTTAAATTAATGCTTGAGGAATTATACATAAATAAGTTAATTCTTCTAACACTAATATTCTTCTCCCAGAAGAATAGGCAAAATATTACAAAATTTATAATAGATATTTCATGATTATTAAAAAAACTCTGTTTTTCAAATTGTGAAACAGAGCTCAGTCCTTTCTTACAATGATAGTGGAACCCTATGGCTAAAAAGTGCCTCTGTCATGTGTGGTGATAAGAACTTTCTCTAATTTGTCACATCCATATTTCTCTTTCAAAGGTTCCATACCTACAAACTCCATTTTATTACACTTGATAAATATACAGAAAACCTGTATTTTAAAACGACTTCTAAACAATGAATAACTGAATATATATATAATTATTCCTGCAAGGGAATTACATACATTTAAATTGATTGAGAATATCTGAGAAAAGTATTTCATAAAATCATTTAAACCCTCAATCTTCATAACTTGCAGCATAATACAAGTTAAATGCTTGAAATATAAGGCCTGTGAATAAGCATTTAACATAACTTACTCATATTTTGTGGCTATTTTATAGGAACTTCCATCAATAGAAAGGATTAGTTTCATCATACATTGCATAAGAGGCAGATGTGGTCCTTGTACAAATTATTAAAATAAATAAAGTTTTCATTAATCAACATGATTTTATTCCTTTTAACCATAATTATTCTGGAGGATTATGGTTCCTCTACTGTGTTTTTTAATTGAATTTGTCATTGGAATTTATATGTAAATAAATGTTTCATTTGTGTGCCCATTTTAGCTACTACTTAAGAAATTATTGCTCATGTTTATTCATTACTTTAAGTCTGAAATACACACACATTGACTCTGGCAATCATACTTCTTAAGGAAATATAGGGAATAATTAATTAAAGAAAATTATACACATAATTTTACATATCATTTACATTGGTTTTTATTACTTTAGTTTTTTCTGAATATTAATTTATTGATATATATCATGAGCATGCATGGTGTGGACAAACATTTTCAGAAATTTCTTGTTATAAGCCCTGAAAGCCACCAAAATTGTCTTGTGTTGTACAGAAACCATAGTTTCCCGAAGCATTGGCAAGGTAGCATTTCTCGACTGTTGCAGCTGATGATGCAAGCAAAAGCTTCCAAAATGTGTTCTGTTAATTTACAGTGTAAGTGAAACAAATGTGTTCTAAAATTTGACTACATAATATTCATGTATCATTCCATATCATATGTAGTTCACACTAAAGGCATTATAAGTCACTAAACATGCAATTATGTTACCTAACTTTGTACATAAAATGAGATACTCTGGCTACAGAGGGCTGTGTGCATAAGAATATCATAGGCATTTACAGGAAAATCGACTTTTATTAGCTGCAAGCTGTTTTCCCCATTTTTTCATAATTTATTCTAAATTAGTAAATTCTAACTTACAGTTGCCTTCAATAACCATAATACCATTAGCATATTGGATACTGACTCAATGAAATGGTTTACTGTTCAAAATAATGTAATAAAGGGAAGTAGCAGACATAAGTAACTCTGGAGGGAAAAATTAAAACAGCACCGTGCTAAAGTTCAAAATGAATACCTACTTACCATGCTCTAAAAACAATGCAGTTTCTTAAAACCTCAATACTTTTTCTCCAGATTAATGTCCTCAATCTCCAGTAATCCAAATTTAGCAAAAATTTATGTAAAATGGAATATATTTAATATACTAAAGTTCATTCACCAATTTTATTTTATAATAAACTCTACTGGTACATGTAGTTGTTTTACACACAAGGAATTTCAAGTTGACATCTGCTCTCAGGTAAAAGAGTTGCAAAAACTCAAGCAACTAGGTCTGAAAGTTTTAAACAGAAGTAGAAGTCATTGGGAACAAAATAGCGATCAATTGCTTTCATTGGAGAAAATCATACCAGAAATACATTTATGTTTATTGTAAGCATTGGGATCCATTATTAAAAATTGTGATATGTTACATTCATCTGATCTTCTCTGCTACCTATTGCTTATTTGAACATATAGTTTCTTCAAACAGTCTTACAAAGACTTATTTTTCTGTCTGCTACATTTTAATCAAGAAAACGCTGGACAGAAATAGTTTCATTAAAAATTTCCTGGAGAGCACTACAAGGGGATAGAGCAAACCAAATCTGTAGACATATGCTGGCCTTGAAATACCGTACTCTTTCAGTGAGTAACAAATGAATAGTGGAAAAAGTACTGAAAAATTCAAACCATAATAATGGATAAGTTCTCAGAAATGGCTTCACTTTGAAATAAAGTGAATTTTAAAGAGTTCTACATTTTTTGTGTGAAAGATCAGAAGAAACTACAGTTCAAAAGTATTGGAAAGCACGAATGCTAATGGCTTCATTGCCAGATGCAAGGCACTAGAAAACAACAACAACAACAACATTTTTTTGTGTGATAAGTTTCTATTCATCTCCTAATATTTACCCATTGTGCAAAATTGTACAAAATTTCTTCCCAATGAAAAGAACTTTACAGGCTATTTACAGAAAATTCAACTTCTTATATACTTGTTATTTGTCACAAACATGTCTTAAAGGTGTCATTTCAATCAAAATTTGTGTTGCATTTTGGAAGATGGGGGTGGCACCTTGGCCAAGTGGTTAGACTGTTCGCCTATCACCAAGGCAGCCTGGGTTTGATCCCAGGTACCCACATGTGTTCGTGGTATTTGTGGTGGATGAAGTGGCGTCTGGGCAGGTTTTCTTCTGGATTCTCTCGTTTCCCCTGCCACTGATTCTACCAACTGTTCCACCATCACCTTTTCATTCATCCATTTTAACCTGCATTTCATATGATCCTCTTCCTCACTCTCATACCTGCTGCTGGCTGACTAACCACTTCCAGGTCTTCACTCTGTCTGGCCGATAGATTCATCTGCTCCCTGACAAGCATCTGACCCTGGGCACAGGCTTGTAAGCCTTAGTGGGTGTAAGTCCTTCATAAGGGGAGAGTAATCAGACAAAGAAGAAAATGCTTGGAAGATATGGAAGACTGCAGTAATGTAGAGACCACAAAGGGTTGCGCAATGCCGCTGATGATGCTTGCCTCAGCCATAAATGAAATGTCTGGGAGCAAAGATAAGAAGCCCAGTAGAGCATAGCCTTTTAGCCCAGAAAGATCATCTTTTATTCATCATGACTCTGACCGTGAAAGCCTTTGTTTATTATGCTGAGAAGAACTCTTCATTCTGAGTAAATTCTGTATAATGTTTTATACTTAGTAAACAATATGAAACATACAAAAACTTGCTACACAAAAAACATAGAACTCTTTAAAACACATAATGTATGCCAAATAAATTTATGGCATTAACCATGTTCAGCATATTTGTTATTACAATGAAAAAACTGAGGCTATTGACAGTGAAGCTATATAAATCAACAAATATATTAGATATTTAGACTAAGCTTCATTTATCATTATAATAAAATATGATTGTAATTTTAAAACATTTACTTAACATGCTTAGACTAATAAAAAATAATTTTGGTTCCTCAAAGTAAATATAACAAAGTTTGCTAAGGTTTTCTAAAAGAGATAAGATTTCAAATTATAAGACATTTGCCATTTATTACTTTACTTATAGGGATTGTGACAGGGTTTATATTGGCAAAACAAAATGTCATTTGGAAAGCAGAATAAAAGAGTGTTTTAGAAATGTTAAGTATAAACAGATTGACAAATCAACCATGGTAGGTCGTTTTTAGTCATTTAATCATGAAATAAACACAGAGATTAAATTATTAAAACAATTAAATGGACCCAAAGTTGCTGCATTCCATTGGAGTACTCTCAATGTGGTTCCTTTCCGGACATACGATTGAGGAACATTTTTACATTCAGAATATTTTTCTTTGAGATGTTAGCCATAATTGAGCATAAAAATAACCAATTTTAGTGGCAGCAATTTCTGTACTTTGAAGGTTACCTCACCAACTCGCAACCCCCAATATGAATGGAGGACTGCACCTGATGTTGGTCAATGAGTCCCTCGGACTTACCCGGGAGAATTCTGGCAGTTCACTGGGATTTTTCATTTGCCATTTTTAAGACATCGGGGCACCTTGTCAGGCCAGCACCTATCTGGGAGATGTTATTTCCCTTGTTGTGGACTGTTCTTAGTTGGCCTCACACATTACCATCCAATAAGCTAACTATGCTAGACTCTGCCAGACTGGTTGTATGGATCATTGGCTACTAAGCCCCATCATCGCATCAAGGTGATAGACCTCTTGATAATGCTTCTACCATCTGCTGCACCTCAATTGGTGTCAAGCAAGAGCTTCCAAAACATGTCCTGCTAGTTTATAGTGCAAGTGAAGTAAACGTGTTCCAAAATATGACTACTTAATATTCATCTGCTGGTCTAGTTACTGAAATAATTCATAACTACAAAGATAAGTGAAGTTTAGTCTCTAAAAATTTGTTATTGTTCTAAACCTTCTAAAGTTTTATACCTTTTTCAAATAATAAGTTGCTATTCTCGTGTTTTCACAAGGAACACGAAATTTCAAAGCCTGACATTGCGATCCACTTCTAAAATATTTCACTATTGCTTCAGCATACTGTATTCCTCTTGTATCTATGAAGAAATGTGTAAGAAAAGAATTTCTGCAAATGTTTAACACTAAGTAGATAAAAGAACAGATGGATAAAGGAAGTCATTAATGCAATACGTCAGATTAGACTGCATTGTCAAGATGCAAGCTGCAAAAATAAAAGTCCCTTGGCCATTAAGGAAGCAATTCACAGCAATTTTTTAAGGACCAATGTAACCAGACAGTAATTCAGTTTCTGCATGCACATGTGCAATGTAATCAATCACTGTAAAAATTATTTCAGATTCAGTGAAGTACTTGTAAAGAGGAGGCTCTCTATAGTCATTTGTCAGGGAACCAGGATTTACGTAGCGAATCCTGCTCACATTATGCTCTTCAGAGCTTGGACTTTTCTAACAATTTCATAAAAACTGAGATTGCAAATATTATAAAAATGATTCTTAAGCTTTGCAATAATTAATGCTTATTTATTTAATAGTATTTGCTCTACATAAAATATTAGAGAAAAGATTAAATGTTAAAGTATACATTGAGATGGAAGATAACGGAAGAATAAAAATAATCCCTTGGGAGCAACTATCTATGTCTAATACACATTCTCTCAGTGTATAAATTTATCTACCAGGATACATGAGAGCCCCACAATAAAAGCATTTTCATTAATAAATGAAGTTTTAAAAATTTTTATTTAGCAAAGCAAACTAACAGGAAATGATTTCATGAATGAAATGTCTTGCTTTTGTCACACACTTTGCATTTATGTGCCTGCTTATCAGTGTATACTATTTCCTATTAGAAATTAATATCCTGTTGAAGTAATTGTTTGCCTTCTATCAGAAATAAATAAAATGATAACTGTTATATTTTGCTAAGCAGAACATAAATGTTTTTGTGTTAACATAGTGAAAGAGAATGTTTCCAAATTACAAACATAATTTTTAGATATTCACATAAAACTGTTATAATATTCAATATACTTAATGGGAACAAAGAAACAAGTTAAATAACTTTGTGGAAGTGGGGAGGGGGGCATGTATATATGCTACCAAGTTGTTATTTGAATCAAATTTGTTTAAATATCCGAATTTGAGCAAGTCTCATAAACAGAAAAGAAAATTAAATGATATTGCAATTAAGTTCTCATTTCGTTAAGTGATGTTTGTTCAATATAAGCTCACTAATAAGATAAAAATAGGTGATTATCATTATTTTTGATGAAAGTAATTTCATATCATTGTTCCCTTTTTTTTTTTTATTCCTTGCATTAAGATTCTTCTATTTCAAGTGCTAGAAGGAGATTATTTCATGTTTCTCTACTGCTCTCCTATGGTAGGTAGAAGTATTGTAATATGATATTGAGACTTGTCCAAAAATACATGCTTTGAGGTATACTGAAACCAGAAAATGAAAAAGATTCCTGTGTTTGTGTGGGACAGGCAAAATTCAAAAATAAAAAGGTTTAATTATTATAATATTTATTTAACTCTGGTAGTCTGACCCTAGGCACTGGCTTGTAAATTCTAGGGGTGCATGTGAGTCCTACATAAGGGGAAGGTAAACAGGAAAAGGAAAAAAAGGTACCAAGAATCCAAGTTGAAATTCCCACACCCCTGTCTATTTACTCATTAAAGAAAACTTAAGAATTCCATAAAATATGAAATGTATGTCAAATATTGATGGTAGTGTGTGTGTGTGCCTCATATTCAACTGGTACATAGTTCAAATCTCAGTTAGTTATCTGGATAAGGTTTTTACCAATGTTTTCCCATATCCTGAGAAGATAAATGTTGAGTAACTTTAAGCTCTATGAACCTCTGGCTCATTTAAGCACCATTTCATTGACCTCTTAACATAATTGTTTTACAATTGCTTTTTTATTGCTGAAATGAAATTCCATTAAGTACAGTACTAATAGTAACAATGAAATTAATTTTTATGAGCTTAACAATGGAGATTTTAATCTCTGAATATCCCCTAAATTAAAATCATGAGTACATCATATGTTTAACTTTTTTTTTCCTTGCTGAAATTACATTTACAAACCAGATTTTGCACTAAGAAATGAACAGCAATAATAAATGTTAGAACAATTGTGACCGCCACCGAAGCGCAGTTGGTAGCAAGCTTGCCTCTGACGGGAGGACCCGGGTTCCATCCCCGGTACCACCATGGGGATTTTATCCCCTCCGAGAGGTCTAGCACAGGGTGCACCTGTACTCAGCCTCATTAGGTCTCTGAGGGTCCAATTGAGGAGCTATTTGAGAAGACCACATAACTGGCCTGGAGGGGCCGGGGTTCTGACCACGTCCCACCTCCAGTACTGCACCCCACTCATGATGCCTTGATAGACAGAGATGGATGCAGCGGCCTGGTGGTAGGCCTTGGCCTGGATGGGCTGTTGTGCCATGGGGTTACAGTTATACTGTTTATACCACATAGTGGATTATAGAAATTATTACAATCAAGTTTAATGATAAAAAGAATTAAAATAGAAAAAGTTGTACAGAATGTCGAGTTATTGAGACTCAAGTTATTGGAGTTCTACTGTATTACATTGCAGGGCGTTAATATACAAAAAAAGAAAAAATGTCACATTCGCAGGTTAGCCATTTTTATTTTTGTGTGTTTAAGTTTTCTCAGGTTAAACTTGTGGTTACTATGGATTCAAGGAGTCTCAAAATGTGTATTTCTTGTGAAATCGGGTGGAATACAATACCTTGTCTACCTACTAGGTACGTAGTAGAGAAAATAAAACTGAATAAAACTTCTCTTAGTTTTCTTCAAAATTCATTAAATTCATTAAACAAAATCTAACATAATTGTAATGTTTAATCCAGATTATATGTTCAAGGCTGCTATTTTACCATTAAATATCAACATGTAGGTACCTTTTATGCATTGAGAGCATTCCAAGATGTGAAAGAAGCCACCAAACATCACAAATCCTTCCCTGCCTCTCTTTTTCCCCTTAATCTCCTAAAAAATACCAAATGTAATATCTCAGAGAAATAATATTAGAATTTATAATTGTATTTCTATTAAACAACAGAGTATATATTGCAGCTGTTGCTTGTAAACCTTGTTCAGTATGTTATCTATTTAATATTTTTTGATAAGTATAAAGTGTCTGTTCAAATTAAGACTTTTTATAAATTTATTGGGTTGAGAGCCAATAAGCATGAACTTCATTTGCTCTAATAGATGTGAATGATATCAGCTGTAAGATACCTTGCACAAACCATGTATCAACAGACTTGCAGCATTAGCACATATTTTATGGAATCATTAGCTGCATTTTATTTTATCCATTAATATATTTAAATGGCAGTATCAAAACTTTATTTGTAGTGTAATACTTATTAGAACATGACCAGAACTGGCAAATATACTTCTGGAGCAAATTTAAAACTAGCTTCTTCATTTTCTCCAAGTTATATAGTTATCATAAGTTTAAATAGCAGTATGTGGTAAAGACACCCACAACACCTGTGTATAACATTTCATTTCCAGACTTCAGATCAGGTAAGCCTTAGAGTTTCATATAAAATATTTATCAGTAATGCCTATATAATGCTGTTTGTCTTGCCAATGTAATAACTGCTCAATCAAAAACAAAAGAACTGGAAATTGTAGACAATGATTACTGTAATACACTTCAGTACTTTGTAACAGCAGATCAGTAAATTATATGTATTAAATACAATTAAAAGCATTTAATAAATAGTCCATGTGTATATCCCTAACATGACAGACAAATCCTGACATAGTTTCATCCAAGATAGAAACATTTTCTTGGATCATTCTTCTTTCTCCATCTATCAAAATGGCATACCAAATGGAACCGTATTAAAAAGCAGCAGCATTTATGTAAAATTAAAAATGAAGTGTAACTTTCCTCTCAAAATAAATGTAAATTTTTAATGGAGCCTGCCCCCTTTTTTATTATAGTTATTTTTTATTATTATTATTATTATTATTATTATTATTATTATTATTATTATTATTAATGCACTTTATTTATTTTAAAGATACGAACGGAGCTCTCATTAATCTGTAATGGAGCATGAACAAACTAGTAAATAAACTACGACTTTTCAAAAGTTGTACTTAAATATTATAAGAAAGAGGGGGGAAGGGGAATAATTGGGATAAAACTGTTATTATGAAACTTAAAAACTATATTTTCTTCTTCAGAATTCTGGATTAATGAAGAGAAGCCTTTTGTGATGACAAACGCTCAGAAATTTTCATTGTGCTGTTTTTGTTTGTGGTTTTCAAATTGTATCTTCTCCAAGCACAGACACCTGAATGTAAAATTCCTTTAGAAGTTTTTACTTTCAAAGTTAACAAATATGCAAACTTGTATAATGTATTATCACTAATTTGTCGGAAGTTTTATATATAGTGATGTATAAACATTTAAAAATAACATATTTGAGTCTGTTTATTGGCACTGCATCACTTACATTTATGTAAAACTGGATATGTTTCTAAAGCTGTTTATGATGCTGATGATGGGAGTAACAGCTCTCAAAATATGTCCCATTTTACATAGATGTAAGTGATGTAGCATCAGTAAACCAACATACAGATGTTAACTTTACATTGTATAATGTAATTGGATTATAATGTACTGTAACAAAATTCTCAGTTATGATTTTGTATACAATTTGTTGAATCTTTAAAACTAGGTATTATACATTCAGAGACAATCTAGCCTTCATAAATTATTATTGTGGCCAGAGGTATAGGTATATTATACAACTCTCAAGCATAAAAAGAAATCTTAAAACTTATTTCTATGTCTAGTTTATCAGTCATTTACAGAGTCTAAAAGCAAATAAAAATGTGATACTTATAAACTGCCAGATGTAAAGAAAGAATAATTGACTTAATCTGTTATCTGAGTGATAACTTTCAGTGTTACATACTTGCCACAATGTAGCATGGTGAAAACTTCAAATAATTTTATATTTAATGGAATGTCACCCTAATTATCCCTTCTGTCTGTGGTTTATAGGAACAGACAGGTTCTTCTATACAGAGAAAGTAGTTAAGAAGTATTTAGGGAACAGAACTGGAATGTGGTTGTAAAGCTAATGTTGCAAATGCAGTATCTGTAGTGGAAGCTTCCAAGTGTACAATATTGTTACACAAAGTGGATTTGTATAAATATTCAGTTTTTCAAAAGCAGAATACAGCTTGAAAGCAGTTTAAAGAATTTCAAAGTACTTTATAAGAATGCCCTCAAAATTACTTTAAAAGAATATTTAAGAAATTAACCATTTTTCTCAATCTGACGTAAAGCTTGCTTGAAAACTATAGGCTTTTTTAGTTACATTTGTCTGATTTCTATTCATAAATATGAAGAGGCCAAATATACAAATCCATTAGGTTATCAGACTGCATTTTATGTGTTTTGGATTACTGGATATCTAATAAAAGCATTAATGAGTAATGGCTTTCACTAGAGATACTGTTTTTTGCTAAAAATGAATGCTGTAACTTAAACTTATTAATTGGATATATATAAAACCAAGACAACTGAGATTTGTAACCAAAAGCAGCAAACAAATATATTCCATGTCTCTCTAATCTAAGTGCTCATTCCTACTGAAATATATGTTGTTCCATGCTGTGTAGAACAAATTAAATGCAAGAAAAGATTTATTTATACGTAAGTTATAAGAAGATAAATATTAATTAGTTATTATAACTGCCTCCTTACAAAAGATTAGGCTGTGACAAAGTTTAAAACAAACTAAACAGCAATTTAGATTTTAAATGTCATAAAATTTTATGAATATAGAATGTTAATACTAAATGTGCACAAAGGAATGTTAGGATTAGTGTGCTCCTGTTTAATAATGGTTCACTATAAGTTATTTTACTTTGTTAGTTTGGTCAATTGAGATATTAACAAACATTTCATATTCCAAAAATTTAAATTTGAATGAAATGAATGCAAAATAAGCTTCACTATTTGTAAAGCTGCTTTGAATTCGCTGCATACATAGCTCCACTGTGTACAGACATTTAAAGCAGATGTTTCAGATTTCTAACCACTCTTTTTCCAAGTACAGTCCCCTTCCTCAAGATTAAGAAAAGAGATTTTACTTTTCCTTTTACATGAGTACCAAACAAAAAATTGAAAACTCAGTCTTCTACTTGATTACTTGCAGTCATTCAAGGAAAAAGACTACTCATTACTTATAACTTCTTTAAATGTAAAAATGCTATCTAAATGTAGCTCTTGAAAAAGAATAAAATAATAATTCAGAAGCTCATTCTGAAAGTATATCTTTAGTAACCACTACAACTAATATTTAGTCATTAAGTTATAAATGTGGTTTTTTAAAAAAAAAAGTGAACTGAAATGAAAGATCTTTAATAACTATTGTACAGAACTTCTGTGAACCAAAGTTAAAAAAATAATGAAGTTTAAAAGATAACTTGTGTCACATAAGAAGGTTTATAAATAATCCTCCATTCCTCTGTGCACATGATCAAGTTAGAATGAATAGTCCACTAAATATGTATTGTGTGAGTGATGTGAGGTCCTGTGAGATGAAAAGCTATGAAAAGTTGATCTTGTAGTTTTGTGTTTGGAAAGAAAAGTTATAACCACTTTATTCTATGTTAAGGTTACCTTCTGCAACCAAATAAAAAAAAAGAAAAACAATTTTAGAAAATAACTGCATTTTTATATTCAATTTTATTCCTCGGCTCTTTTAGAAAAGTAATGCTTAAAAGTGTCTCAAATGAGAAAAGATGGCTCACTGAAAAAGGACACTTAATACAATGATGTTAGAACCCAAACCCACTCCTAAGTTTCTTCCTTCCATTGCTGCTTTAGTTTGTAATAGTAATGCATAATATTTGATTCTAAGGGTCACCAATTTAGTTTTATAAATAGGAGATACTTTGAATAACAAAAGTTTAATTTTGGCAGCAGCAGAAAGTTGGTAAAAATGACAAACATTGGTGCTCGGCTTCAGCTGTTGTAGCTAGAATTAAATGCTAGTTGTTTTACTCTTTCTATTTGTTATAATAGTGCTTGGATTGGTTTGCATAACCATATGGCAAATTATGTGTGCAAATATGCACAAGAAATGTAAGCAATGTGCACCATAATAAGAAAACCAAATGAATGGAAATCAAACAAATAATTTGTTCTCTAGGTAATCTCCACCAATATAACTAAGGGCTCTGGTTTCTTACCAACATTTTAGTCATTGTCATGAATGAAGGTGGTTGTACAGAAGACAAATATCCAACAACGTCACAGTCACATATTTCTAGCCAATCAGGCATAGTCTGTTTCAGAGAACATATGAGGACACTTGCCTACAGTTAACAGTGAAATTAAATAATTCTGAGCAACAAGTCCACTCCTTGTGTGATAGTAAGTCTGTTAAGAGTTTTGATGATGGCAGAAGCAAAAAAAAATTGCGTTATTCACAGTCAAGCCAGAGAAATGGTGTATGTGTACAAATACTTCCTGAGAAAGATGGGAAACAGTTGCAATGCGGCACTTCCCCTATTACTCCTACCTGCATGTTATATGTCATTTACTGCCATCATTCCTGGCGGCTATGACAATCTGGTCAAAATGAGTCACTGTGAAACCATAGAGAAAATTACAGACACTGATTCCAACTGTTGTACTTGCTAGATTACTAAAAATATTAAATAATTTATTGCATATTTAAGAATGAAAGGATGCAACTGAAAATAATATATAATATATTCTTCTAAAGTAAGAACAAATTAGAAACTAAAAACTTCACTTATCATAGTAATATTGCAAGTTCTTGGTGCAAAGCTGACTAAAGTTTCGAGTTGAGTCCAACTCATTCTCGAAACTTTAGTCAGCTTTTCACCAAGAACTTGCAATATTACTAAGATAAGTGAAGTTTTTAGTTTCTAATTTGTTCTTACTTTAGAATCTCGTTGCTTCACTGTTAATAGCTTCAATTTCCTTAATATTATAATATATTCTGTTTTTCACATTTTTACCAAAACAGTGCATTTGTTACCAATCATCTGCAAAAGCAATACTGTGGAAAGAAAACAAAAATGTGTATTTATTCACAGCCATCATGTGCATATTTGCATCCTGATTCTTGTGATAAGAGGTTCACATAACTACTTGAACCAGTTTCTTCTGCAATAAATTTTACCACGAACATTGCTTGCTGCAACACCTTCGCTATCATCCTTAGAAATTTCAGAATTGCAATTATCTGAATTATCATCATATGACTCTATGCAGAAGTCATCCTCACATTCGCCATTAGCCAAGATAGTATTACAGAATCGAAGACTGGATCACTTGGACAAATGCTGCTACACATGGGCTTAACTCAGCTTGACATAATGCAACTTGTGAGGTGCATTACACAGACTGTACATGCCAATGATGTAAATAATGGCCCCGCAGACACTGATGCGCAGGAGGCCCTGATCTTTAGGGTCCCCCAGATTACCTTTAATAGTTTTCTTAAAAAGGGCATTTTATATTCAATTCAACCATGGAAAATCGCTAGGAAGAAGCACTGGAACAGATGCAGTTCACTGATTACATACTGACAACAGAAGTGTACCATGTAAGCATTTCCTACCCTTTCTTGCTTAAAAGTGTAAAACAAGCTTACCTATAGGTGTGTATACTTCACAATCATATAGAGAAATTCATTAAAGCAAGGCATTTTATTCAATGCGGTTCTTATAAACGCTGAACAAACTACATAGTAGGTACGGCTAGTACCCATGCAAAAATGTAGTCAATTGGATTTTAGAATTTGATAATAAGGTATAGACATAAATTATTATGTGTTGTTGTTCTAATCAGTTATTGCTTCTGAACGATATCTGAGGTACCACAAATAGAAGTTGGCTTGGGTTAATACCTGAGTTACCCAGAATATTCAGGTAACAATCTTATTCCACCTATGTGCATTATGTGTTTAGTGATTGTATATTGTTTATTTAGGAAAAGTGTTATTTTAACAATTTGCTAGGTTATTTGTTGCAAAAAGAGTTCATCATTAGGCGAGTTCATTTCATTTTCATGCTACTCTATGTGAGTAAATATGTAATATTTTAACCTCTCCATTTTTAAGCTTTATTAGTAAGTAGGGCCCCTAACATTTATTTGCAGGGGGGCCCCCAAAACCTTAGCTATGCCACTAGTACACGCTAATAATAATGCTACAGCTCTGACTCACAAACAGCTGGATATAAACTGGAACCTCGACAATGCTCAAGAACATCAGTGCATAAGGTACAGAAGTGTGCACCACCATATGCAAAACATGGTGCCAACATAAAGTTTAGAAATACCGATTGGCATGGGATTGGCACCTCAAGTTAAGAGTTAATATTGATGATACCACTTTCCACCCGCACATTATTGTTTTCCAAATTGTGAGTCATGTGTGCTGAGTTTAGTTGAAATGTTCCAAGCATTGCTGAGTTATACTTGAACTACATACACATCCATTGTTACTTTCTCTACCATGTACATCACAGAGAAAGTACTGTATTCTGTCCTAAAATTTGATACTGAGATTTCATTAGAAATACACATTTTTAGAAAAAGGCCTATTGGTGCACATATGTCCATATGTCTGTGGACAGCATAACTCACAAACAAATAGTTTGTTCAATACCAAACTTGATATTTAAGTTCAGCATCTTCCAAGAATGCAACATGAAGATTTATAAGAAAATCTCCCATCCTAAACTATCATTTATTTTTACCTAGTAACATACACTTTTGCTTCAGCAGCCCTACCTGAGTAATTAATGCAAAACTGGATAAAAAAATTAATAAAACACTTTCAGAAATATAAGGTTTTTGCTTGTGCTGAAAATGTTCTTCACTGTGACATATGTTTTGAAAAGTTGCTTCTCTTATGATGATTACCCCCCTTGAAATACATATACTGGGTGTCCCACAAAAACACTGACAATGCTTAGTATGTTGTGTGGGATACCAAACTGATTGATTTCTAAATAAGAACCCCTGTGCGGAAATGCAAGGTTTGGATGTTGGAGAGTGTCGAAATTTGAGAACGAACAATTGTGACAATGCTTGATCATTAAAAATTTTTGTCATTCATACCTACTTTACTACTAGTTTATCTAAAGTTTTAGATGGTCCATACAATAATGGCCATTAGAATCAAATCCCCCATGCAATAATGCCATAAGCAACAAACCCTTTATCTACACTCCTCACAGTTTTGGAAACTTCTTCTTCGGCAGCAGAGGAGAGCTGCCCCTTGGAGGACATTCCGCCATTGTTGAGGGACTATATAAAGAGGTTGTTAGTGCCTAGCCAGTCGAGACAGAGTTGGCAGAGAGTTCAGTCACTCCGAGAGACTGCCAAGAGCAGAGGACAGTTGAGCATCAAAGTAATAATTAAAGTGTGTTGGGCAGAAATTGAAATAGTCAGTTGTAACACTTAGAAAGATGATTTGCAACTGGAGTATCTCAACCCTATGTTAGGGATTCTGCAGAAATCTGTAAAATTTATCATAAATATCTATAATTCAACCATACCTTTCTTACTAATTAATTCAAAAATAATTAAATACTAATTTAAAAATACATCAGGTGAGCATTCTAAACAGTGCAAATATGAAACCAATACCCAGGACCAGAAATTTCCCAAATATGTTCCTTTACCTAGTATGCAATTGAAAAGATTTTTTTCAATACATAGACATCAAATAAGGTAAGAAAAAATGAATGATAGTTTTTGAGTGGACAACTAAAGGTAGTAAAGGAGTTTGACATTTTAAGAGCAAGATTAAGCAGTAACCATGGGTTGGAAGCACATAGCAAGGCAATGGCAAAAGGCAGAGCTACTATAACAGGCCTAATAATAGGTACTTGCAAATTGGAAATGTCTGTCAAATGGTTGGAAAATATGTACAAAGCAGTGGCTGAATAAAAAATAATGTATGCAGGAGAAATATGGGGACTTCAGAATTAGGCAAGAAAGTAGGTCAAATATAGTTTATTTTGCAAAGAATTTTTGAGATTAAACAGGTCAGCACCAAGTGGAGTGGAATTAGTAGTGTTACAAAAAAAAGGGAGAAAGGGAATAATAATTATGGAAAGAATCCTGAAATATTGGTACAGGTGCCTTCAAAGACAAGATAAAGATGTATTGAAAATTGTGAACCAACAGAGGATAGCTTCACTTAAGAATGGCTGGTGGGAAAGTAAGGGAAGAGAGTTGGAGAAGACAGAAGGAATGGGGAATATTTGGCAATTAGAGAGAAATAATAAGTTTTGGAAAGTGGTGAGAAACAGGATAGAAGATATTGAAAAACAGGAAATCTGGGAAAGTTTGGAAAATAGAAACTCTAAATTTATATAGAATGATTAAGAGGTATTAGGAGAGAGAAAACCACATTTAGTTAAGTAGCAGACAGGAAAGGGAAGGTTTAGCATGGCCAAGAACAGGGGCAATGTTCCTTAGAGGGTTAAGAGGGAGTGAATCAGAAACATGTGTCATACGTGGAAAGAATAAGATATGTTACTTGGCAGAATGTAGAGAGTTAGAGAAATGGAGACAGGACATTTAGGATACAAAGTGGGACAAAATAAGCATGGAAATGGATGCTATAAGAATATTAACACTTAAAGGAAAAAAAAGAACTAAAGATATAAGGGAGTTTACAAGGAAATTAAGGGAAATGGCTTAGGAAAGTAAAAAAAGCAAAGGGAGCAGAAAAGCCAAGGGAAAGGTGAGTAGTGAGAAAGTAGCTATTACAGAAGAAGAATGAAAGAAAAGGGAAAGAGTAAGGGCTGACTGAGTAAGGGCCATGGTGCCAGGTGCAAAGCAGCCCAGGAAATCAGACTCAATTTAAACTAACGGATAATCCGAAAGTCTCCAAACTGACTGCACTGTGTTTTGCATATACGCCTCTTCAGCATTCATCGTCGTCTGCTATCATAGAAAGGCACGGATGAAATCATACATTTTGAAAACTACTTTTAAAGGCTTACTTACCAACTTTATGAAAGGTGTTGCTGAAATTGGCTACCGTCATTGTCCATATATTTTTAGCACCTCTTTAGGAAATTATCCATCACTCGTTGAAGTTCACGTTGGAAAATGCTGGCAATTTCCTAGCGGATATTTTGTTTTAATTCTTCCAGGGTGTGTGAATTTGTCTTGCATACTTTATGTTTTAAGTTACCCCAGAGTCAGAAACCACAGGGGCTTAGGTCAGGGGACCGAGGGGGCAACCAATCTATACTAATAATTCTGTCCTACAACACTTTCAAAGCTTCTCATCGGAAGATTGGCTGTATGAGGTGTTGAAAAAAATGCAAAATCATGCTCCCTGTTGGTTAATTCTCTAAAAATAAGAGGTAAAATTGTATTCACATATGTATGAGTGTCAACTTCACTCAAAAAAAAAATAGGCCTGTAACTCTTTCTCCGCTAATGGTACACCATGCACCAATTTTTTCGTTATGAAGGGGTATCTCATGAACAATATTAGGTTTCTCAGAGTTCCAATAACGATTATTTTTACATACACATCCATGAAGGTGGAACCAAGCCTCTTCCATGAAAAATATTAAATGTGGATCAATTTTGCCATTGTATATACTACTGAGTCCACTCACAAAACGTGTGCCTGCTTACGGGATCACCTGGTTGAAGAGCATGTGCCACGGTTATTTTATATGGTTTTAACTTCAAAAATGCCTGCCCATTGTGAAAGACACCTAAGGATTTTTGGGGGGAATTCTCCAGATGATAAGCAATGTCGTCTAATGTTTCTTCAGTAAGAACCATGTGCTGTCTTTTAGGTTTCCGGGCCTGAAATTTATTGTTAAGTTCATGGATTGTTGTACAGCCTGGAAATTTTTCTGCAAATCGCACTTTCACTTGACAAGTTGACGGAGCTAACACATAAGAATCATAAATACATGCTGTGCAGAAGAAAACAAATGCTAAGGGATAATAAACTTTGTGACTAAGTACTGGACAAAATAATAAAGCATGCTGGTAACAAACCAACCACATATCACTATCAGTTCTAAACTGCACTTTCAGAGCAGATAAAAATAAGTCATCCGCGTGACCTTGTGATATCAGCTGCGTCATTGTTTCCATGTGGAAAAACACCACTCAGTGGTTCCAATGTTTTTGGGTGTTTCTGTAGAATGTAAGTAGCTGTTAGGACTTGGCATAAATGTAAAAAAAGCTTGTATTTTTGTAGATCATCAACACTCTGGATTAGGATACTTCTGTTCTGGCCTTTTGTAGATGTTCAGCACAAATAAATAATCTATTCCATATAGACATCATCCATTCTCCACAGAGGAAAACATTTGAATAAACATTGCCAAATATTTGTTAAAAGCAAAAGTTTTTGTAATTTGCACAATTTTTATTTTGGCTCATTGTTTTAATATATTGGATAATTTTGTTGGGCAGTATGTGTTTCATAGATAATATTATCATTATGACATGATATGATTCATTCATTCAGTTAGTAAATCAATCAAAATCAATTTTGATGAGAACTGCAGCACCGTATCTATGGAGACTGGGCCATCACCTAGAATTGACTGAAAGTGATAGAAAGAGAAGAGAAAAAGAAGTGCAGTGCACATTTAGAATAACTAAAAAGAACTATATTGATTTCATAGAAAATCCAGCATCAAGAGAAGTAATGTCATTTTGACTCAGCTTACAGTAAAGACGGCCATATTTGGTTGCAAATGAAGGCACTCTTAAAATAGATTTACCAACATGAAGTGCCTGATATATTAATGGAGCAGTAAATAAACTTGATATAAAATTGTTTTAATAATCACTTTATTTAACAAAGAGAATGTATATCATACATTATATTATGTACACACATTGACTGCTTAACAAACGCTCAGAGCTCACAAAAATACCACAATTTGCAAGAATTCATAATTTCCACCAGTCTAGGTCAGTACTTGTTGATACCAAAGAGGCGAACCATGTGAAACTGAGGCAATTTTGGCAGCACCACTAAAATCATTGAACCGAAATTGATGATAAAATGGCTGGTAGCATACCTTGTGTAGAAACTTGCAAGCAGGAAACTGTGAAACAAAAATAAGAGTAATTACTGTAAACAATTACAACTCTTTGTATGGGTTACTTAGTAAATGAAGTTTGATGAAATGAATATCAAACTGGACTGAAAGTTGGAACACAAATTCATCTTTTCATGACCAAGGAAAACAAATCTCCAATCCAACATATTACAAATCTGCAGAAGCAGCCTATGGTGAACATACCGGGAGAGGAAAATATCTCCAAATGGGCTGCATGGTGTTTTTCCTATCTACTTTCTTGGCACTCGTTGCCATCTTCCGCTATTTTTATTACATTTTTAAGGTTTTTATTTGACTCCCTCTCACAATTTGTTCAAGTCTATTTAGTTCCAAAATTAGTAAATGACAACCAGTAAGAACAAGTTGTGGTTATCTTATTGTACAAAAATAAACCATTAATAGAACTTAGTAACAGCCGATGGAAAATAAAAACACTGTTCCTGTAATTTAAACAAATGGCTCCCAAATTTCCTAACAAGCATGCCCCCTTGTATGTTCTGCAATTCCCATGTTCCTATAGTAAACTGTTTTCATCACAATTAAATGAGCCTACTCCATCCTCCACTTCTTCCATACAATTGTTACGCCATATGGGCCGTTGCAACATCAATGAACAGGAATTTTCTTTCCACCTCTTCTTGGGATATCCCAGAGATTTCTTCTCATGAGATTGCTAATGGAGGATGGCTTTCGGCATTCTGTGAGAACTAATGATTCATGCAATTGTTCTAATAGGTGTGTACAAAATGGACAACAGGCTCCAGGCCAAGTTCTTCCACTATAAGTTCATTTCATATACAGTCCCCATTCACATATCCTGTAATAGTTCTCATTAAACACATCTTATTTACTGTTATTTAATGTTCTGCTTTCATCCAACCACCTGGTTCACTACCAGGCCTTGTTAGTGTTTTATACAGATGTAAACTTGAGTTTTTTCTGGATTAGGCTTTGTTGACTATTCCCACAGTTTTCAAATATTTTTTAATTTTTATTTTTTTATCCAACATTTGACATTTAATGATGAAGGGATGACACTACCATCACTGCTGTTATCAGGCTGGTGTTACCCCATTTTTTCTAGATCAAGGCACATGCATATAAGGTTATTCAGGTATCATGAGGTTTGAACTTTTTACTGACAGTCTAAAACAAAAATAAGCAACATTTTCAAATGCAAAATTTCTTGAATTGCTTGTTATGGTATGTCAAGAATTATTTCCCGATAAGATTATACCAAAGACATTTACTGCATCTGAAGATATTGGGGAAAAAACTTATTACTTTGGAGATCTCCACTTGCGCAGCTAGAAAAGCAACTTCAAATTGCGGTACATTTAACAGGAAATGCACATAGTGTGTTCTACTATTTTTTTATAAAATATGGACAAGCAAAGTTGATCTATAAATATAGTCTCTAAGTTATTATTATAATCATAGATTTATGTTGCCTCACTGTTAATAGCTTTAGTTCTTTCATTATGCAAAGCTGGATCAGACTTGAAATGGATTCTCTCCTCTGACAATATTATTGCGCAAGGGAGTGCCGGACCTTAATCAAAATCCAATTTGCCTATGGGGGTAGCTATTTATTTTACCTAGTTACTGCACAGTTACGATAACTGATTGGCTATTTTGCTGATTCTTTTATGTTCCATCGATCATGTTGTCATCGACCCTGAATATGTCAATTATCGATCTTGATACCTTCGGCACTGTAATTATAAAATATAATCATAATTTAAACAATAATTTAAACATTCCTAACACCAGAGAAAATCAACTTATTAGAGAAAATCCATTGGAATTATTGCAACCTACCTTCAATTTGGAATTAATAGAGGAAATAAGTAAATCAGACACACCAAAAGAAATACAAAAACTTCTAGCTCTGGAAACAATCAATACTAGGTATCCCACAGAAGAATGGCTGCACATATATACTGATGGATCCTCGAAGGAAAACCTTACTGGAGCTGGAGTTACATGTTCACATTTTTCCTTTTATCATTCTGTTGGCAGAGACACAACAAATTATGATGGAGAAATAGAGGCTATATACATTGCTCTCCGACAATTATTAAATCTTCCCTTAAATAAATTTAACAAGGCAGTAATTCTTTCGGATTCTAAAGCTGCAATTCAGGGAATATGTTCAAATACTACAAAGAAGTCAACAAAAATTAGAGAATGCTACAAAATGTTAACACAACTCCAAAAAGTTAATAAGACTGTTCATCTCCAATGGATTCCAGCACACTGTGGAGTCATGGGGAACGAAGCTGCAGACTCACTTGCAAAGAAAGCCACAACAATAACACAAAAGTCTAAATTCAATTTCTCATATTCCTCAATAAAACGCTTGATCATTAAAAATTTTTGTCATTCATACCTACAAGAAATAGAAACAAATGCCAAAGATAAAAAATGGATTACACTACTTTCCAATCCAGATATAATCCCCCAGAGACCAAGGAAAACAGCTGTTGCAGCCTTCCGACTATTGACAAATCATGACTGCTTGGCAAGTCATCTCTACAGAATAGGTATCTCAGCCTCACCGATATGTGTCCTGTGTAACGATCCAGCAGAAATGAATGAAGAACACTTGAAGACCTGTGAAGCATTAAGATCAGAAGAAACTACAGTTCAAAAGTATTGGAGGGCACGAATGCTAATGGCTTCATTGCCAGATGCAAGGCACTAGAAAACAACAACAACAATATAAAAGATATTTACATATATCTTTGCTAAACAATCCAATTTATAGAATAACAGTATTAATCTTTTCTGTGAGGTGTTTTAATGTATAATTCCTGTCTCAGAGGGAAACCTCAGAACACAGAATACAACAGGAAATATGTTTAATATAAACTGTGTACACAAGCAGGAAACTCTGTCAGTGTTGTAGGCCGTGCCAATGGATGTTGATGCATGCCTGCTTAATTACAATATAGTACTTACAATACAGCATTTAAATAACATTTCATAGGCTATATCATCCTTTAATTCATGAAATAGTCTGGGCAAACTTCCACAGACCAACCCCGTTGGGAAAAAAAAAAAAGGTTTATCCCAAAATATCCGTTAGACATGTATAAATATATACTCATAATTCTAGCTTCCAAAAATGCCTCAAACCACCAAAAAAATTCCCAAAGTTGCGCAAAAAACAGAACATTTTAGAGATAATGGTCAAGAAAAAAGACATTGAAATGTAGTTTCTGTACACTTCACCTCTTCTCTCCTCCTCTACACTCTCCTTGTCTCACATCTTTCTCGATTTGATCCCTGAATCTAAAAAACTAAACTACACCTAACCTAAGCTAACATGGCGCTTCCAAACATTACTGGCCATAACATAAACAATCTTCTACTACAGTTGACCAAAGTCAACAATAAATATCTTTCTCTGATGCAATATTGGGGAGCTTTACCACTATGGGGAACACTCTACAATAACTTTTATACCGTTTCAATGCCATTTTATTAATTTTTGATGGGGTTGGTCTGCAGAAGTTTGGCCAATAGTCTTAATAAATGCAACTCATGATAGTCAAATTGTCTAGATAAATTGGCAATCACTTGTGGCATTACTTATGATAAGAGATTACCCACAAAATAAATAGTTTATTTGGCTTGAGAGGTAGAACTGGAACTTAAAAATTCAATGTCACAGCTGGGACTTGAACTACAGACCCTCCGCTTACTAGGTGAATGCTCTAACCATTAAGCTACTGAGACAACCTGCCAGAATGACATTGAATTCTCAAACCTGTCATTCTGGCAGGTTGTCATAAATGAATAATAGTTTATTTGGTACTTCTGTCTTTTTTTTTTCTTTTATATTATGGTGCATATTTTCCTATTTGTTCTGCTGTTTACTGAGCACAGACAGAAGTCTATTTACTTACAGAACAATTGGTGCTACTGTAAGAAACTTTCTTGTGGCAGTAAACTGTTGTCCATAATCTATCTGCTCCCAATGCGTCAGTATTCTACTATCACCTTGATCTTGTGGTATCCATGGTGCTCCTTTAAGGATATGAAGGAATATAAAATGACACTGCAACAAAAAAAATAAAAAAATATGGCATTAACTTTTCGTCACTTTAGTGTAATTTACTTCCTTCCATTAAGATTTACAAAGAAACACATTAAACTTTTAAGCTCCAATACACAATTCAAAACAACCAAACATAAAAAGAAGTGGGTGTTGAGCAGTTGAAGGGGTTAGTGCAACAGCAGTTCAAGTGTATGAGGGATAAGAAATATTCTACAAATTATGAACTAAATCGTAGAATTAATGTCTAGCTTGACAACATTTTAACAAGTGTCTCTAGAAACAGTGCCAAGTTCTCAATAAAATATATTACAAGTTTCAATAGTATTTGCTTTTATAAGAAGGCATTTATTTCTTATAAAGACATTTATCCAATTTTCATGCTGCATATTCTACATATAATTACCACCAGAATTAACTCTTTCTTTCCAAGTGTTAGAAAATAAAACACCCTTTCTAATATCTTAAAAATTATCAATTCAAAAGTGAGAAGCAACAAAGCAATGCTATATTTGACACGTTATTAGACTTTGAGACAAACTGTTGTACAACCATGGAAAAAAACCACTGAGCACATTTGGAGAGCAGCACTGTTTACACATGTCGATATTTCCCACACGCAGCTGAGTTTATTGATCGTATCTGTTTCATATGTTATCGTCTGTTGGACACAGCCTATTTGTGTGCAAGACGACATGGGACTTACATATATTCTGCTCTCCCAATGTGCTCAATCATTTTTTCCATGGCTGTACTTATGGTCTGAAAGTTCTCCTGCATGTAGCGCTTGTTTCCTGTCACTATTTACTCAATTCCAGCTGAAGAGCTGCCAATACATGACACAAAATGCCATCTTTAAATGATGTTTAACTAATTTAGAACTATAAGCCACTAAGTATAGCCAAAGGCCACATTTGCAAACAGTTACAGACTACAGAAAATGATCACCTGAACTTTTGGGCTGTGGTCTATTGAAAGTACTCCTTTCAGACATTTCATCTGCAGCTGCATCAAACATCTTGTGACATGGCCATAGTACTCTTGTAGTCTCAGCGACTGGCTGTGCCGTGCATAAAGGCCATGAAAAACAAAAGGCTCCATATTGCTGAGACCCAAGAGTACTACAGTTACACTACTGAAGATGTTCGACACAGCTTCAGCTGGAACGTCTGGAAGGAGTTTTTCCACTAGACCATGGCCCACAAGCCCAGATAATCATTTTCTATATGACGAAGCCAGCCATGAAAACTACACAGTTTTATCAACAACAGACTGTAGAGGAGGATCTGTGAAGCTAACTCGCAATAATCCAGGATTGCAGATTTCACTCCCTCCATTAGCAGACTCCACCTCCACGTGTGTCCAAATAGTGGCAAGATGGCATAATTTGTGACATAATAGCATGACTTTCCTGTAAAAGAAAGCATACGTAAAAAGAGTGGGTGGCTTATATGCTCTGCAAGTAATAACATCAACTCTAAATGCAACTCCCAAGGTTTCATCATCATTATTTACTGACCAAACTTTTCCATATGAACCCCATGAAAAGTGACTTAAAGAACTTTGTAACGGAATAAAGTAACTTTAGCACATATTCACTTTCATGGTACTTCACTCGGGGCCACAAGTAACATAGTTGTCCTATTTTGTAGCAAAAACTGTAATTTGTAAAAGGTATCTGGAGCTTAAATTGTCCTTTTAGCAATAGTTTTAAACGTAACTTATGGTTAATATGGTAAAAAATAACTTAGGAAAGGAAAATGCCCATTAGTCACTTGAAGAGGGTCATGGACATCTAAAAAAAAGCTCTAATATGCCATCCTGCCATTTCATGATACTTTCTTATATAGCAAAATAATTGTGATGTCAACAAATTACTCTATTTTGTATGCACTGTGTATGTGTAGAGGAAACTGCCAACCCAAATGTATTAGTGAAATCTGTGAGAGTAACTGTTAGAAGTTTGCAAATGCCCAGTTTCTGATATCACACATGTTATCTGAACTGAGTTCATATACACATTCTAACGTTTAACATCAGGTTAAATCTCAAAATCACAGGACCCTATAGTTTGAGAATAGCTCGCTTCAGCCGATGGCCTCCAGTCACTTTTTGGTTCTACTCATCATTGCTATCTTGCAATATCTTTTGCTCAAACGTTGGCAGCTCTCCAGGATAAACTCCAACTATAAAAGCACAAAGCACCTTCTAGTAGCCAAACCATAATCTAATCAAAATTATCGAACAAAGCCAATGATGATTTCATTAAATAGATCTTCATTACAAAATTTTTACTCTCATTCTAAACAACTTGTAGCATGTCTGGTTGTAAAATGAAGAAAGAAGCAATGAAGCAGTAAGCAAAATTGTTATAAATTTGCTCTTTTAAAATAAGTAGAAGTGTAAATGATATAAGTAAATATGCAAAGCAAGCATGGTTTACGTACTATGTTATGAATCAAATTTGTCAGTGTCCAAGCCAATGCCACACTTAATACTGGCACGCTTAGAAGAATTAGATGTAGTATTAATATTCCCAAGATGTAACTTATCCACAACCCACGACTCTGCAGCCAGTTGGTGTTAGGGTTGCTTTCTCCATGCCCTCCAACTAACATTGCTGGAAAACAAAACTAAATTAGTAAACTCAAAACCTTAGAGAATGAGCAGAAGTGCTCATTTATAAGAGTTTCATATTTTTTTCTTTTTTTTTTGCATTCACTACACAGTATTTCACATAAAAGAACTAGCAGTTGAATGTTGCAAGTATTCACGATCTATAAGTACCTACAACAATAAACAGATTTCCATCACACTTTACTTATCAGGGTAGTAGTGAATAATACAAGCCATCACTTAATTGCCATTTTTCAACCCCTCCCCCTACCATCATCAGGCTTACTCCATTCTTTCCTGGTACTAGAATAAACAAACTGTAATTTCTTAAAAGTCAATATTATGTAAATCAAAGCAAATGAAAATGTTTCAATGAATATTTATATAACAGCGGTAGGCATAATTAAAGGTTAATAGCTAAAGCTTACATTGTCTACTTCGATCTTGTTACAAAAACCTGCAAAACGTGAAATTTCACTTTAGCAGACATGGTTAAGGGCTGTTTTCCATACTAACTCATATTAAACGTATTTTGTTAAGATAACAATTAAAAACAATGTACAAGTAAAGGCAATTGCCTCCGAGGGGTAAACGCATCGTAGTGGTTTTATTACTCTGATGTACGGTGGTATATGTCCTAAGGCAACACCCCTACTATTGTACTAAATAAAACTAAATTGTACTAAATAAAACATTTACAGTTTTTGTTCTTCTGAATTTTGCTATTGCAGTTATTCGGTTTATTAAGGATGGATACTCCCAAATGCTGGGAAAAGGATTGGAATTACTTCCTAGTCTTCTATTTAACATTGTAATCAACAGTACAGGAAACCTGTTGCATATCCAAACCCCTTACGCCAGCATAGCTTTAAGATATCTCTGAAATTTTGAACAATCGGGTTCTGATTTTATATGCGAACTCTTTATAGTGTTAAATACCCAAAGAAAAGCGTTAAATCAATACTATAAAAGACTAACCTCCAAATGTTGTGACAGTTCAAATCGGTTGTCAAATATAGACTATAAGATGACGGTGCTAATCTCCATTATAAGCGATGAGAGCCGACCTCCTTTTGGTCTTATATATTCCAGTGCAATACTATCGATGAATGAACGGAAAAAACCATTACAACGAACTTCAGCTTCTCAAAAATATCTAATTTTTCCTCTTGATGTCCATTAACCTTTACACGCACCACCCAACCAAAGTTTAGCGCATTCCCATTCGGCAAGTTAATCCACAGAATATCAAATGAATTAGCATTTGGCTAGATGCACAGCATATCTAAGGGGCTAGATTGCTAGCTCGTTGATAGGGTCCTGTTGATGTTCTTTGATTTCCGCAATTTCCCCCCAAGAGGTCCATACCGTTGACTATAGCTCTTCAGAGTCCTATACTCTTTACGGTGACATCATTAATTTCCACTGATCCCAAGATCGCAGGTTCAAACTCGGTGCAAAACTGGTGGTTTTTAAGTACACTTAAAAGAACATGTAAGTAGATTTGCTGGCATATAATATTTCTGCATGGCGAAATTGCGGCACACCGGCGAAACTAATATGATCTGGCAATTGACAGCCTCCTTTAATAAAATTCAGCCTGGTTCTGCCCTTTCCAACCTTGTCCTACCACGACTATTGTCAAAGAACAATTGATCTCCAAAATATATATATTTTAAATCCTGAATTGCCTAAAGAAGAAAGGGTGGATGCAAGCATAACTTCTAGAGTGATCCTTTTCTTTCGTTCTTTTTTTTTTCCTTCCTTCTCTCTTCCTTTCTTTTTCAGGTTTTTCATTTCGTCACATTTGGCTTGAAATATGAATAAAAGGCTGTCATAAGCGTTAAGAACGAGGACGTTGAGGCAGAATAAAGCCTCTGAGCCCGGACTAATTTTAATTTTTATACTGTGCAATGAGAGTTAATTAATGTAAGTAGTCCGTGGCAATATTAATCATGTGCGTGTAAATAGTGTATTTGTGATGTAATATTTTATTCGTGTGTATGGTCTTCTGGTTAAGTGGAATTCAGGGCCTGAGTAAGAAACGCACAGTTTTCGAGAAAATTGTCTAGTCACAGCAGAGGCGCGAGTCACCTTTCGTACTGTTGCAGACTGCAGAACACATGTTCTCTGAAGACGCATCGTAACGCGCGAAACGGAAGCCAATCAGGAGGAAACAAGCTGAACCTTGCAAGTGGGGGCATAGAACATAAATACCAGACATTTGTGAACGAAGTTTGGGTCGTACAGTTCACACAGTTTAGCTGGGTTGGGGTACAAGACCGTTTTCAACAGTCACCTGACTGGTACCTAGGCGCCTCCGGGCAAGTCCTCTCTACTTCGGGCTTCCTAGTGCCCGCTAACTGCTCTTTCTCTTTTGCCTTATCTAACTTTCCTCTATTTCTTTCTAGTTCCCTGCTGGGTCCGCCGCCGAGGATGATGGGGAAAAGATGGCCCATTCACATTATTATGGCCACTTTAGTACTTTCATCTGAAGCTTCACCACCGTCACCACAGCTCACCGCCGAGGATGTTAGGGAAAGGTGGCCCAGCCATATTGTTAAGGCCATTTCAGTGCCTTCATCTGAAGCTTCACTACAGCTCACCGCCGATGGATGTTAGGCAACAGGTCCTCTATCCCTAGCACTCCTTAATAACCTACACCCGACATTTCCTTTTTAATACACTTGGCTTCCCAAGGGCGTAATCAGGGCCTTCGTCATGTTTATGTCGAGGCCCTCTTTCGCCTGGCTTAAGCTCCTGTGGCTGGCCAATACACCCGCTCCTTGAATACTCAGGTACTGCCACACCTTCCCTCCCTTAATTTCACTCCGGTGGAGGTTTTTTAATGGGCAGTGCCTTCGGGGAAGCCTACAGTCCCCACTGTGCCATCCCATCATAGGGCTACGTAAATGGAGTTTTCCTCCACTGGGAAAAGAAAACAAAGGCCACAGTCCAAGGAATGTAGCCAGAGGCGAGACCTGCGTCGCTCACATTAAGAAGTTGCCGTACAAAAATGTCGGTCCTCGGGACACTGTCGCGGATAGTGCCTAGAGCCGAAGGACCGCACTAGGCGTAAATTCCGCGAAAAAGTGAAAAAGCATCACAAGAATCGTGCAGAGCGCTGAGCTGTAAGGACCAGAGCTCCAAAATAATGTGTTAGAATACGAAGTAAATTCAACTTAAAGTTTAGCATCAGTGTTTTCTTCACGCCTCAATTTCCTTCTTCCCACGCCTGGAGATCAACGACCCCGTGGTGAAGAAAATGTTAGGCAAAATCCGTGTTTCACACTGAGCATTGCCACAAATAGACAGGGTAACCCCAACGAGACGCCGAAGGAAACGGCGGATAAAGGAGAATCGTCCAGAGGACTCCAAAACAGGTACGGTGCTTGTTTCATCCATACACGGACCTGTGAGTATATAACAGCCGCAACGGCAACTACGAAAAATATACCAACCAAGTATATTTTCTAGATTCGTAACTCTTTTTAGCTTCAGTTTTGTCTTTCTTCCCATATATACAGTGGAATCAAAAGAAGTCCATTTTGATAGCTATGCTATGTATGTACACACGTGCACTTGAAAGAGTTAGAATAGTGACGAATGCTTCTACCAATCAGCAGCGTGCTGTTACACTGCACCCCTCACATTCTTCCACCATAAAAACCTGTTCCAAGAGAAAGGCTTTTATTGTGTGGTGGCCACTTGGCCGACTTGACGAGATTCAAGCCCATCCTGATCTCAAGAACAACACGTGGAACATGGAACAATCAACTGACTTAATAAAGCACAACAGTGAAACCAAAAGTCTCCGTATCAGTCGTCGCCGAGACTAGGGGAGTACTACGGTCACACCACTGAGGATGTCCGACGCAGCTTCGAACGAAACGTCTGGAAGGAGATTTTCCACTAGACTACGGCCCACAAGCCCGGATAATCATTTTTTATTTAATGACACCGGCCGTGAAAGCTTACGCAGTTTGACATAGTTATTGCTAGCAAAAATAAGAACGCTGCGGAAGAACTGGCAAACTTAGTTACAAAGCGCTTTTCAGAAATAGGATTAACGTTTAATCCTAATAAATCGACAAGCATAAATATCAAGAAAGGCAACAGAACCAACTGCTATTAATATTAAACGAATTTACATTGCGAGCAATAGGTCATGGAGAAATATTTTACCTAGAAGCTTCTTACAGCCATGTAAAGAAGTTTAATCATTCGCCTGTCATGCAGAACTAAATACCAAATTAGGAAAACTGGTGTTGTCACTGCTGCTATTATGTGAGCAAAAGATTACAATTTAATAATCATGTGCTCCCATAATTTAACATATCCTCTGCAATCTTCCGAACAGGAATACATTCCTTCAAAATATCTTCAAGATACAAACTATTCAGAAGTGCTACCAAAGAAGGTTTACTGTTATTGCCAGATACACCGGATACAATGCTATAAAGCGAACCCAAAGTTAAGGGCTTGGGACTTTTTCGTGCCCCCTGGGAGGCCAGACTACAGCACATTAATAATTTAGAATATTGTACCAGACATATGATCTATGTATATCTTTTCAACACGAAGTCTGATTGAGAAGGCTGGACATAGGGTATAGAAGCTCAATGTTGACTAAACGATAAAATCTTCGATTCCCGCACTAACATTATATCAGTATAGAAAGCCCAACAACAAATGGTATTCCATAGATGGAAAGAATTATCAACAGAAGATAAAGCTATAAAGCTTTACAACAAGCAAACAACTTATTATTATTACTACTATTATTATTATTATTATTATTATTATTATTATTATTATTATTATTATTATTATTATTATTATTATTATTATTATTATTATTATTATTATTATTATTATTATTATTATTATTATTATTATTATTATTATTATTATTATTATTATTATTATTATTATTATTATTATTATTATTATTATTATTATTATTATTATTACTATTACTATTATTATTATTATTATTAATTATTATTATTATTATTATTATTATTATTATTATTATTATTATTATTATTATTATTATTATTATTATTATTATTATTATTATTATTATTATTATTATTATTATTATTATTATTATTATTATTATTATTATTATTATTATTATTATTATTATTATTATTATTATTATTATTATTATTATTATTATTATTATTATTATTATTATTATTATTATTATTATCATCATCATCATCATCATCATCATCATCATCATCATCATCATCATCATCATCATTATCATTATCATTATCATTATCATTATCATTATTATTATTATTATTATTATTATTATTATTATTATTATTATTATTATTATTATTATTATTATTATTATTATTATTATTATTATTATTATTATTATTATTATTATTATTATTATTATTATTATTGACAGTACACTTCAAATTACAATTTGCATACCTGAAAATCGCTATTTATTATCTTTCCATGAAGTGTAGTACAAATTTAGTGTGCTCATACTACGCTTGCCTTATCTTTGGTCAATCTAGTAAGATAATGCTAATTAAGACCATGTATATTTAAGCTAAATGAAGCTCAACATGCGAATGAAGGAAAAATACCATTACAAAATTATATGCAAGCATATAAGCACAAACTATAGCGGGGGCTTATTAGGCCCCGCGCGACTAACGGTATTTCACAAGGGCACGCACCTGACGGATAACAATAATGAAAGTGAACGCAGCATAAGATTGTTAGAGTGCCATGGTGTCACCATGGAGTAATAAAGTAACTTGTTGCAAAAGACAATATAGGTGGGAAGTTGTTTGGCGTATTTCCATTTTGGTTGGTGCTCCTGAAAAGTCAGAATCTCGACGCGTGGCGCTTCCTCTTCCGTTCATAACCTAAAATGTGAGTAACGTGAGGGTCTAGACGTAGAAAATTTATCTGGGGAATCTTTTTAATTGGTTTGTAGTTTATGTATTGTAAAATGTTAATTCCAGAAACCTTTAAGCATATGTGCTAGTGTTTATCTTTATCAAGGGCACAGTTCATTTGTATCAATAGTATAAATGAATTTGTGTAGGAGATTAATGTGTGCTTGACTGTTTATTTCAGATCCAAGATGGGTAAAATAATGAAATCAGGTAAAGTCGTACTGGTCCTGAGTGGCCGGTACGCAGGAAAAAAGGCAATTGTTATCAGAAATTTTGATGATGGAACATCGGATAAACAATACGGACATGCCCTAGTGGCTGGTATTGACAGATACCCACGAAAAGTTCACAAAAGAATGGGGAAACAGAAGATTCACAAAAGATCTAAAATAAAACCATTTGTTAAGGTGAGTAGAATTAAACCATTGGGATAGTTTAGCCTTAGTACTATTTGTAAATATCAAGATAAAACATTTTGGGCATATTACACACATGACTTTTATTGGCGATTTGGTAAATTGATTTTTAAAAATTGAAAAATCGGAGCATGGGGCTATATGTGATGAATAGGTACTTGAAAAATACTATTTACTTTCGATTAAAAGATTTTTGCAATTGTTCAGGTGTTCACATAATGTAAGGCCCATGTAATGGGTACGACACATTACTTGAACTTAGATATTATTTGAGCCAAGAGTATTTGTCTAAGCTAAGATAGTGTAGTTTTCAAATTTTGCTGTCACATGACGTTAAAATATTAGATGTTAGGGCATGCTATGACCTTGCAGTTTAACTTTCAATCCAATTCCCTGCCCGACCTAAAGATCTCTTCCTATTTGGACATAGTGAAGTATGGCTTCTGGGATTCTATTGGAACGCATGCTTTGTAATTTTGGTTTAGGAGTAAGGCTGGAATTTTCGGTACCCAGTGTGACAGCATATCACCCCTCCATTGAAGTTGCTTCAGTTGATTCCCTCAATCACCTCACGTGACAGTATGTCACTCCCCCACCACGGCTTGAAGGTGGACCATCTTTGATTTCACGTGAGTGCCCCTCACCATGCATTGCCTAATCAGCTATGGTGTGCTGTTGCCGAAGCATATCGCTATGCAAAAAAAAAAAGAGGGGAGAAATGCACATGAGACAATAGCAAAGGAGGTGGATTGCAAGGTGCCGAATTAAAACCAGTCATGACAATTTCTACCTCAAAACGAGACGATAGCTCTGTAATCCTATAATTTGCTTCAAATATAAATTCCTCGTCTAAACAGGCAAGTTTCATTCACAGATTACAATTCCGGCTTTCAATTTTTTTATTATATCCGATTTTCTAGGAACGTTTTCGTGCAACGTTTTTCTTATCGGAGTGAAAATGAAAGAGTTACGTGCAATTTAATTAAATTTAAATAGATGCGCGGTTGCACCAAAATTTCTGCACATTTGTTAATGAATTTCTAAATTATGTATTCTAAGTAAAAATGTACATTATTTATTACCAAATGCCTAAGCACAATTTCAGGCCGGTTTATACAATTATTTTTCCAGTGTGGCTTTCTCGGTTGTGTATTTTACACATTTTTCAGCATTTTCAGAGTGAAACTACGGAAATAGTTTCTCCAATATGTGCTAACTAAAACTTGCTATACAGTTATTATTGTAAGGCAAGTGTTTACGACAACATGCCCATCAAAGTTTGGTATATATACATTTATTTTTACAAAGTGAAACCCACAGTTGAACAAATTTATATTTTTAAAAGCCAATTGTGTTAAAATTGTACCTTAGCAAACTTATTTTACAGTTCAATAAGGAAAATAAACATGCAGTACTGTTTAAAAATTGTGAACATTGCATCATGAGAACTATTTTATAAAATAACTTACATTTGTGGTTTAAAACACCACATCATCCAGGAATGATTTAGCATATATGTACCAAACTTAGCAGCTACGCTTCGTTATAACAGATACAACACTTGTTATAATTTTAGAACCTCCGGGAAAGCACTTGGGATTTTCGAAAATTCATCTATTACTCCCCTTAAAATACAATACCTAAAACTATATACTTTAAAGAACATATACTTGAAATCACAAAGCTCACTTAATGTTCACTTACATTGCATGCCTTAGCTGTTAGCACCTGACTTTTTAGATGCAGTGTTTGCAAGCATTTCTTCAGAGGCCAACTGTTTTAAAAACAATTTCCTGCACATCTGAATGCAACACTTTTCTTTTTGATCTACTCGTCTGTAAGCCACTAGGTTTCGATAATGCCGTGTTTCTTAACAGCAAAACAAATTGCAGTAACTGTAAGACATGCTTATCACTGTAAATATTTATCATGAATATGACTCAGAAGACTCATAACAATAAACTAAATTTCTTAGAAAATGATTTTAGATGATTTATTAAATGCAAGGTATGTGGCGTTTATCGCTGACAGCAGTGTTAATTTAATTACTGATATCTTGGGCTACAGGTCACCTAAAATATTGTTTCTTGGACAGTCAGCTTCAACATTTCCAGCTCTTTTCAATGGAATACTTTATAATAATGGGCCGTTGCTGGATTTGTTGAGCGCAAAGAGAAAAGTGAAAAACAAATATTGCGCTAGACAGCACGTTACCGAACTGGGCAACATCGCCTCTGTAGGATAGACTACTTGCCCTTGCCTACCTTCGTCTAGCTCTGCCTCATGTGCCTTCTTATTGTTTGCATGTGGTGCTCATTATTGCATGTAATCGTGGAGCTATTGTCTGCGGCAGCATTCCAGAGGGAAGATGAAATTCCACGGCATGGACCTTCTTGAGGTTATAAGCCATTTGAACACCATGAAAAAGGCAGTTGCATTTCTTCGGGCAAATGGGATACTGGCCATTGTGCTGCTCATATACACAGACATTTTTCTTAAAAATGCACTTTTTGATTCACAGAGTCTAGAAACATGCATTTCTGGTGAAATATCAAGTGTTGAAATATTGGGTTGAATACAGTACTCCTCTACTTACTGTATGTAATAGGAAAGTAATAATTTTAATGATGGCAACTGTATTACATATATACTTATGTAATTATTTATTGTAATATATTTTCTCTGAATTTCCATAACAGGAAAAAGAAAGAAACTAAATTAGTCACTACTATTAAGTAACTTGCCAAACTGTGGAAGTGCATGGTACTAAAATTGTAATTTTCTTTTCACCTGGAACAATCTCTAAAAGAACGATTTATAATAATCGGCACCAACCAAAATAAGGATTGACAGTTCTCTGTGAGGGAGAGGTGACGTTGCCGCTTATCGCGACCACGTGGAGAGCACGGTATGACATGTGCGTGAAGAAGTTTGCGCTTGGAATGTAGAGCCCATATTTATATTCGTACGTGAAGACAACACTAAAATACTGAATCTACATGCAAGTATATATCACTAAAGATTTGCGTTAACAAAAGAGATGTACCTGTAAGATGTTGATGCTTATTCTAATGGGAAAGTGCCGCTGATATCCCTATTGCTCTTCTTACCGATCCGTACAGCACATGAGGCCATATCAAGTACATTAGAGATTGGATCAAGGGGACGTTCAATTTTTCCTCTCTGAAATATTCTCTTACAGAGCATATTATTTCCTGCACTTGTCCTTTAATTGGGATACATTTACTAAAAATAGTTTTATTTGGTTCACAAGTAGACTAAATTTTTTGTTTGGCAGCAATATATTTGTCACTATTTTTCTACATTATTAAATACTCGTTAAAAGTGTTAGTACAATTATCAAAGCTTGTGACACTTGCACAAAACAGACTCAGACACACGTAAACACAAGGCAAATAACCATATAAATATAATGATGCAAACAAACTTGTCAGCACACAGGCAATCTTAACTGATACCAGCATTGTAAGCATGGGCTACAGGAAGGCATTATTTGTTTATATGCAGCGATAGCAGAATGTAACACAAGCAGTTTGTCACTACTGGGTTCCGCTATCAGTCACATGCTAATCATGTGTTACATATTGGCAACCGAGTCTTTGCATGTACCATTGCTATGGAAACTTCTTAGCTCTAATTGGTCCTTCTTTTCATTGCTATAACAACCACAAAGATGCATCCATTCCCTCCTGTACATTTATGCCTTTCCGCCACGTGGTTAACATCTGTCAATCCCCTTCTTATTTGGTGCCAAGTATACTTAAGGTGTAATGTCAAACATTTCATAACAGTGGCCTATAAATGAAAGATGCTTTAGTGTCATTGTTGCTATCTATCCTAAAGAAATTATTAATCTCTGAACTGTAATGTCCTTTGTGGTAGGGAAAAATGAATGGGTGAAATGGTCAAATGAGCCCAAGGTCGATAGAGCTTAGTTACCTAACATTTGCCTTCTCATGATAAGGGAGAACCCTGCAGAAAAGCTTATCTGGGTAGCTCACTCTAACCAAGATTCAAACTCCAGCAATCTTGAATATGAGGCAGACACTTCCTTGCAAATCTTGAGTATATCATTTCTCGTACTTGTAGACTGCCTTCCTTCGGATCTAATTGCTACCGTTATATTTCACAGTGCGTTCATGTTAATCACCAGTGCATGTTTACATTGTACATTCCTTCAGCGTTCCTTCTGCTGGGTAGGTGGTACTTATGCTTAAATTAACGTTACTTGCAAATTTTGACAATTGCGTTGTCATGCTTTCCATGTGTAGTGGAGGGGTCTGAACAGTCTGTTGTGACAACCAATTGTGTGACACGAAGACTATTGTCTACTTCAAGCTTAAACCTGGTTGTTATGGTAGTGTTCAGCAGCCCCTCCACCACATGTGGAACGCATGCCAATGCAGCTGTCACAATTTGCAAGTAACGTTAATTCAAGTATGACCTGATATGCTGTTTCTATGACAGTTGAATGGCGTAAATATAATTATCACGCATATTAGCCGTTATGCCTGGTCACTTTGTCATCTGATTACATGTAGTGATTTTACATGCAAATTATCTATTCTCTGTCCCCGTTCTTTAAAATAAATGTTAAATAAATATATGGATACAATGTTAACTTGAGAGTACTGAAACAATGGCATTCATCACATAATCATGCGGAATGTGAATTTCTTACCTTTAAAATATAAGTTTACACATGCTCCTTTCATGTGTCAGTTACAACAAAACGTCAGTTCATATACCCTGCTCAAAGATGGGAGCAGTTACATCATCCTGGGGCATTCTCGTCAAACTGTACAGAGTTGGAGTTATTTCCTGAGAATGCTCTGAGGGGAAGTGTGAAGAGAGGTGCTGGGGACCCTGCACTCAAATTCTAGGATTACTGGTTTGGGTTAATGTTCCGTATCCTTAATGGTCGTGTAATCAGCACATCATTTAATGTGTAGTTAGCAATCATTGTGTTTTAGCTACAGATGTGTTGGCTACACTTCTATTGCTTTACAGTTCAGCTGCAACCTCTTCCATTGTCTATTTATAAAAAATATCCCTTGATGATGCTTTGCGGTTTAGGGCCCTTAGTTTCATTTTGCTACACTTATTAGTTATATGTACATCTGCATGTGTTAAATATGTGACGACTGCTGTGTTATGGTGCAAACATTGAATTTCAAATTACATTGCTTCTCATTGACATCGTCCTAAGTGTGTTTGTGAAGTGGTCATATTTTGTTTGACCACACTGAAAGCGTCTGCGCCATCTGTCATATGGTGGTACATTGTTGTTGTACACTTCCACCAACTCAGCATGGATTGTTGCAGCATTGTTCCCTTTCAAATGCAGGAAATGAATTACTGCACGATACTCCACTTTATCAATGGGCTGTTCCATTTCGTTTTGGGTCCTCTAGCGGCGTGCTATAGTGATGTGGTGCAACAATTTAAATGTGTACCAGGACTTCAGACATGTACCTCTAAACAAACAAATTACTTAACTTTACTTTTATGAGGTGATAATTAAAACTTTGACTACCTCTTGAAGTTGAAATACATTTTAATTCAAATAACTTTGTTGCTTCCTGTGCTGACCCATAGCCTACTGCTGCTTGCTGCACTAACTTTGTGAGAGGCCTTTGTGGTAAACATTCTTACGGCTCTCTGATGTCTACCAATCTTTTCAACTGATATGTTACATTGTTTTAGTTTTTGTATGTATGATATCTTTTGGTTTAAATATCTCATACTAGTGAAGTTTTGTGATTTTTATGAACTGTACTTGCATTAGATGGATCAGTATAAGGAAAGCATTCTCGAAATGCTCTATTACATAGAGACGGGCATTCACGTTTTGTAAAGTTGCAACAAATTAAACAAAATCTTTTCTTCAGTAAATTTGACCCTGACTGGACTAACACATAATAGCTATTGCCCTCATTTGTCATACACAGCATGAGTTAGGTATTGTCATATGTGATACAATAGTGAGAATAGGAATCTTAGCAGGCGAGTTGCATGTGTCCAAGAATCATGTGCCGATAAGATTATGGTTGCTTAATCTAATGGGTCCTGTTCAGTTTTTCAAGTTACAAGATTTTCTCTGGGCTGCAGCTCTTTACAGTTTGCCTGTGTTTTCATTGCTAGTTGTTTTTGTTACCTGCGTAAAGAATATATGCTAAGTGCTCTCCTGGTCATGTTCATTAATGTCTGTATGCTTGAATTAACATAGACAATTCTGACAGCTTGAACAAGGTACTCTTGATCAAGTTCACTAATGAATACTAAAATAGCAGCACTATTAACAGTGAAGTATTCTTCATGTTTGAGTAATTTTTTTTACACTCACCTTCACTTAAAATGTTTTAAAAACTTGAAACGTTTTCAGGATCGCTTGATCCCATCATCAGCTGTTGGGTGACACGCTATCTTCCTGCTCTCTGTGCTACCATCTGGTGTTAGGGGCGCAGAACTTTAACATTTCATTTAATACTGGGACTTCGAAGTTAATGACTTTCTTATTGTTTTTTATGTATATTTTTTCCCAAATGCTCAATTCTATTGGTGAATTTAGAGATCTTAACAATTTTATATTAAGGCCAATTTAACATAAACTTAAAACAAACTGAAAAGTCTGCTGTGGCACACCACTTTTGGAATGAAAACCACAACATTGGCCTTAATATAAAATTGTTAAAATCTCTAAATTCACCAATAGCATTTGGGAAAAAATATACATGAAAAAACGATGATAAAGTCATTAACTCGAAATCCCAGCATTAAATGAAGTGTTAAAGCTCTGCGCCCCTAACACCAGATGGTGGCACAGAAAGCAGGAAGATAGCGTGTCACCCAATGGCTGATGATGGGATCGAACGATCCTGAAAACGTTTTCAGTTTTTAAAACATTTTAAGTGAAGGTGAGTGTAAAAAAGTGACTCAATATGACCTCAAACAAGTTCACTAATCTAAAATAAGAACAAATTAGAAACTAAAAGTTCCACTTATCTTAGTAATATTGGCGGCGGCGTGGCTGAGCGGTTAGCGCGCTCGCCTACCAGCTAGGCGGCCCGGGTTCGATCCCAGGGATCTGCATGTGGTATTCATGGTGGACGAAGCGGCGTCAGGGCGAGTTTTCTCCGGGTGCTCCGGTTTCTCCCGCCATTTCATTCCACCGGTGCTCCATCTTCATTTCGTATGTCATCAGTGTCACCGCCTGCGGTGCCGTAGTAGTAAAAGCGGGCGTTAAACACTACAACAACAACAACTTAGTAATATTGCAAGATTTTCCACTGCTGACATGTTTCAAGTTCCATCCAACTTATTTTCAAAACTTTGTTTCTAATTTGTTCTTATTTGAGATACTGTTGTTTCACTGTTAATAGCTTCAATTTTTCCTTAATTAAGTTTATTATTTTGAAATATTTGTTTCTAAAGCGTGTTTCACCCTTAGGAGACAGTACACATTAAATGGAGCGCAGTGTTGCAACATGTACTAGTTGCGAATCTTTCTCCGCGAGCGACTCGAGGTGGCCGGAGTCCTGCACTTAGTCCTTCAATTGCTGCTTGACAAGATGGGCACTTTTAACTTTGGTATCCCTCCATGCCTTTGTTACTGTATGACCTAAATTTACAAATGACTCGTCTGTATAAACAACTGATTTCCCCTGGTCCCTAAACCTTTTTACGTCTTTTAGATATTTATGTCGCCATCTGATGATATCGTCTCTTTCTATTAATATGCACTTGTTGCCCCTTCTTTCATATTCCAACCCCAAATCATGTAAGAACCGACTAAGAGTGGCCCTTGAGAAATTTGGTAGGGTCTCATCACTGTTGAACCGTGACAAAATTATATTCAGCATGGGTGGAATATTTGCAAACTGTAAAGAATGAACAATTCGCTGCACTCTACCTTGCACTATTCAATCATTTGCGTTAACGTATCGTTTTGTGTAGTCCCGCTCTTTTTGCTTTCTTTTTCGATGGCGTTCTTAGAGGTCCTTTCATGAGTTCCTTTTTAATCATACACACTACTGCTTCTGAACACCCGATAGCCTTAGCTGTTTCTTTTACTGCCTTACACGCATTTTGCTTAAAAAATAATACAACACATTCATAATTATTTGGCGTTCCTTACTTCTTAATTTACCAACATATCGTCTCTTCCTAGCTTCCTCCTCCATAACTACAAATATTTACAAAAATGTTAATCAAATAACGCAATAACAGCTCACAGTTACACACGGCTTCTTTTGAACTAATGTTAGTGCTGCTCCTTATACTATCTTCTGTTCAGGCCTGGTGCGAGAATTCGCTGAATAGATGAATACCTTTTGTTTGCCTTACTGGATAAAAGAAAGAGGTTACTGCCTTTTGGTTTATTTTAAAAACTTTCTCCAACCTTCTTCAACATTTGTTCTCGCTGGTTCCCTGATGTAAACTCAATAACAAAAAAGTTTCACACTGCGTAACTTTTGCAGTGCACAGATATAAAATTTTCCGAAAACATTTAATTTTAAAAATTATAACACTTAACTGGGCAAACATAGAGAATTCAAAGTAGGCAGGTAGTAGCACTATGGTATACTCTACCTAAGAAAAAAATATAGATGCATTCTAGCAGTTAGTTTGTTAGTTAGTGCGTGATGAGTATAGAAACAGCAAATATCGGACTTCTATTGAAAAAAACGTTTTCTGAAGAAATTTGGGCCTATAGAAATGTATAATGACTCTAAAAAGGATATAACCTGATAGAGAAAAAAATTCTGCATAGGATAATGTGTTCAAATCTGAAATTTATAACAAATGAATATTTATACCATGCTATTAGGAATCTGGCAACACCGCGAGGGTAGAAAAGGACGCGGCTAATGGCAACTTGTATGCGCTAGATAGAGACAGAGATGTCCCATTTAACTCCATACTGTCTTCTAAGAGTGGAACGCTATATAGTTACAAAAGCCAGTTTTATTTGTAAAGCTTTGAAAATGTTGGATGCAACTAGAAACATGTCAGCTGTGGGAAATCTTGTAATATTACTAAGTGAAGTTTTTAGTTTATTTGTTCTTATTTTAGGTTCTGTTGCTTCACTGTTAACAGCTTCAATTTTTCCTTAATTAAGTTCACTAATATATATGTGCTTGAATTAACATAACTTGGCAATTCTGACAGCTCACTCAGCATGCATTCTGGGCGTGGCGTATTGGTAAATGGTTCTGTTGTTATGAAACCAGATTTAATCTTGAAATAGCCAATAGCCTTTGTGGTCACACAATCGTTTTTTCAACCCGCTCCACACACTGCACCAGTACTGTTGTGACATCTAAGACGGACATATGACAGTGTTTTGTTTGCTTTTGCACTGGTGCAATGTTATAAAGTTAAAGTGTACCATTAGTGAACTGTAAAGTGTGTAATTTTCCAATTTATCTTTGTTTATCTATTGTCTTGCACTTGGCTGAAAAACGACTGTCCACTAATGGATTGGCAACAGTGCATGTTTTGTGCATGGCACAGCGGAAAAGCACATGTCAGGAAAGCAACTGTCAGGATTCACAAGTTACATTAATGTCTTTAAACAATAGCACTCAAATTCTGGTCAATAAATACAACTTTTCCTGTACTTGTCACACATCATTTCTAATTGCATTGAAATAATTACATTCAGTTAAAAGCTGTTAACAATGAAACAGTAGAATCTAAAATAAAAACAAATTTAGAGACTAACAGCTTCACTTATCTTAGTATTTGTTTTTATTTTAAATTATTTACATGTTATTTTTATGCATTTCATGCTAGTTAATATCTAGTGTCTTTTCTTGAAGCTCATTTGATGTGTGTTATGTTTCTATTGACTGCATTTATAAACTTGATGTAGATGAAAATGCTTTCATTTTGTATATTTATAAATTGACAAATGTTGCAGGTGCTGAACTATAATCACTTAATGCCAACACGTTACACTGTGGATTTAACTTTGGAGAAGACCTCTGTCAAGGATTTAAAGGATCCCATCAAGAGAAAGAAGGCAAGATTTCAGGCAAAAGTGAAGTTTGAGGAGAGGTAAGACTGCTTTAAAAATGCATTACTTATAACAATATTTTTGTGTAAGTTCAGGATAATAAAAAATAAAGTAGTAAAATGTAATAAATTGAAGCTTTGGAGTATAAAAGATAACTAAATTCACATTCAAATAATGTAATAACTTACGTTATTACTGTAGTATGCTTCAAATATAGCTATTAATGATATTTCCCCCAAAATATTCACCTTCATAAACCATAGGTCTTCCACATTCATGATATATGTACAGTATAAATTGTTTTATAATTTCACACTTACAGGTTTTTTTTTTTTGGCAGTGGCAAAATCCTGTACTATATTATGACAAATTATTGCTTTTATGAGGCTTTCATTAATAGGATTTTTACACTTACATGATCATAGCTTACATACCTGAGTGCAAAATGCACCATTTATACGCTTAAGACGGTTTGCTCTTTAAAATCTCAAGATATATGTGGTTAGCTAATGCTGGATTTCTGACAATGAAGTCATTAATCCTCTTGCTCTTCAATATTTTTCACTGATGGATAGGGCGCTAGAAGTGGCTGGGCATATTTGAAGGTGGTCTCGATCCATTTCCTCTTGCAGATCACATAGAGGACAGAGTGATGAATATATCCCAATTCTGTTCCAATCATGTCCCGTAATCAACCTGAAGGTTGCAACTGCCATTTTTCGAGGATACTCAGAAATTGCTGTTTTGAATGTTTGGTGGTTCCCATCTTTTACTTTTTGAAATAAAATAATTGAAATGTTGAAGTTGACAATTATGATCTAAATAAATTGATAACTTACCAATTAAAGGAAGAACACCAAATAAAGTCAAACTACTGTTAGATTTAAATATTTCTTGGGATATATACACAGCCTATCTACTAATGACAAATGTCCCTATGCTGTAAAATCAATTGTTCTTTTGGTAATTATAGGAATATACTGGTTACCAGTTAGCTGCCCCACAGCATTTCATTGTGATGAACTCAAAATGTCATGCCAGACTGGAGTTTCTGAGCTACATTTCTGATTAAATGAAATTTCTGATGTGAAAGCTGTGGAAGAATAGTTAGCTCCGTAAAGGTGTTACTGTTTTAAATTGGAGCATGAAAGATAATTTTTACCTTTATTCAATAGTTGCAATTCTAAATGACACCACTTTTGTTGATTTAAAATGCAGTTAACTCAGTGAAATCAATTCAATTAATTCAAAAATGAAAGAAGATTGTAACAGTGAAGCATGTAATGATTTGTTCAAATTGACATCCTCTGTACTGCGGTTGCAGCCTTCCGACTATTGACAAATCACGATTGCTTAGCAAGTCATCTCTACAGAATAGGTATCTCAACCTCATCAATATGTGTCCTGTGTAACGATCCAGCAGAAATGAATGAAGACCACTTGAAGACCTGTGAAGCATTAAGATCAGAAGAAACTACAGTTCAAAAGTATTGGAAAGCACGAATGCTAATGGCTTCATTGCCAGATGTAAGGCACTAGAAAACAACAAGAACAACATCCTCTGTACTGACATGGTTATCAGACCATCCACCCTTTCTCTTGTACATGACATGAATTCTCTTTAGGAAGTCTCCTGTGAGGAGAGTTCATTTAAAAATACAGTGTGGTGAGAGTTTCCTGCCATCTTCAGTCATACATAACATGGCACAGGTTAACTTATCAGCTCCAGAGTTTTCGCTAAAACACTTGTTCCTGTTCTGTTCATCATGCTTGTTGGCATGTCAAAGGAAACTGGGTGTTCAGTTGTTTCTAATTCATAATAGAAGGAAGTTAAGTACTTGTTGGAATCTTATCATGAAACAATATTTTGTCACTTTCTCTATGTAGTCACCTGGAGGCTATTTACATAGTAAAGTTCTCAAACTCCAAGTATTTTAATGCATAAATTACCTTGCCTAGCCTATGTTTTTAAATACTGAAGCCCAGATCCCTTGGTTTCTATCAATCTCCCTAGGCTTTGAGTACATGTGACAGCATGGCCATAGTTTCTTGCTTAAAAAAGCCACTCTTTTAACACTTATTTATCCACTCCTTTGTACTTTTTGTTCAGGATTCCAAAGGTTATGGCCTTTGTTCACTAGTGTTAGTTGATCCTCATGACTGCACCAATAGAGAACCATTTTGTTTTGTGCATGGAGTTCACAAGATGCCACTCTTTAATGCCATTTTACATGGCAAACTCAAAGCACTCAATATCAAGGAGGCTGTAAGACTGTCCTTCAGTTCCTGGCACTCATTTCCTTTTTTTACACTCACCGTACACACCAAAAGTAAAAACTGGATGTGTAAATAAAGGTACAACGTAACAACTGTGTAAATGGGTGGGAATCAGGAAGGGGTTAGGTTTACCATTCTTCTGGGTTGGCCGTCATCCAGTGGCGGCTCACAGTCAAAATTTTAGGGTAGGCAAAGTGTAACAACAACAACAATAATAATAATAAACCCCGTTTATCCGAAATATAGGGGGCGAAGTCATTGCGGATAATGCAAACAATATATTGTTTGGTTGTTTAATAAGAGCAGAGTGAATGAGTGTGACTTACGGACGAATTACCGCCAAAACTAAAATCACGAGTGTCGGCAGACTTTTTTCCAGGGGAGGGGGCACATGTTGGAAATTTGCAATCATATAATATTAAATCATTATTTTACCGTCAAAATTTATAGTATTTGTTGCAGATAACCGTATTAATTTGTGCTAAACAAAAATTGTTCTTTACATCAAAATTAAAATAATAGTTTAAAAGTCAGTAACTGACTGCACATTAAGTTCACCAACTTCCCCGTTTCGCGACGCCCATGACTAAAATAGATTAAGAAATTGAAAAATTGTCTGACTGCAGCTTTGTGTTAAATAGCTAAAACACTCCTCTTTTCATTGTCAGTGCGCCGCGAAAGCGAAATTTGTAATAGTTCACTAATTAAGTCGGTCATACTGGTATTACACAGAGATAACGACAGATTCAGATCTCTGAGATCTTCGTTCGTGGAGTATGGCTGTTCGGAAAATGTCGCATAAATTCGGATTTGGGCAGGCAAGTGTTCGGACTGCTGGCAGACGCGTCTACGCATGCTCGGAGTGCATATACAGACCGAATGTTTCCTTATCCCTGTTCAAGGGCCTCGTACTGAGGAAATGGGGCTGCGCAGGCAGAGGTTAAGCTAGCCTGCTCTCCACTACCCAGGTTCCATGCGTATCATTTCTGCTGCGCGTTTCAAACATGCAGCGCAGTTTTGATGAATCGGAATTGAGATTAAAGGATTTGACCATGCGCTGGTCATCATAACCGAGAAAACTTTTCTTGAACTGCAATTTAGGGGAAAACTGACGGTTCAAATTATAAAATGCATAATCATAGTTAAACATTATTTGTTGATGTATTACGATAGGGTAGGCAATGCCTACCCTGTTGCCTTCCCTGAAGAGCCGCGCCTGCCGTCACCTGAAGGACTATATGGTCTATGGGTATTACCATTATCACAGTGCTGTTAGTTTGTTACAGAAGCAGTAAGACAATGTTGTCCGATTTAAATTGATAGTAGTAAGGAATTTGTCAGTTGTCAAAATTGTTCAGTTTTGACTCAAAAGTTAAGGGGTGTACTATGGAGTCCTTCAGCTGGGTTAATATGGCCTTTTGTGTCACACTTTGCTTCAGTGTGGAAATATTCTGATCAAATGCATTCAATATGTATATTTTTAGACAATGTTGGCAGCAATACAAATGTTAAAGGTGGTGTGGTGACTTAGCACAGTGTTTAATCTAGCGTGCCTGCAGTAAAATAGTTGAGATTCTCTTAACACATCTTTTGTTTTGCTTTTTCAGGTATAAATCTGGGAAGAATAAGTGGTTCTTCCAAAAACTTCGCTTCTAAGAATATCTGCATAACTCTGTAATAAAAAAAAGATACAATAAAAATCTGACATTTGTTAATTACTTATTTTAAATTTTGAAGGAGACAACTGAAACCCATAATCCTGATAGTCCTGAATACTGTATTTGCTGACATAAAATGCAACATATGTACAGAGGTATTTTTTAGAGGTGGCATGTGACGTAATGTTGCGCAGTAGTTCATCGTCGAGTCCACTTGTCTATTGCAAGATAAAAGGGGTGTCTGGATAGTATCTCTTCGACTTCTAGCCCACTAGCCAGCAGGCTGCTGGTGGAAACCTACCTGCACCATTGCTTTGCGTGATGTCACTCGCCCATATCCGATCAAGGTCACGTGCCACCTCTTAAAAAATACCTCTGTATGTGTATGTACATCCGAATATCTAGATAGTATAAGAAGGAAAATGTGGTCGCCTGGTGCTGTTTTTGTAAAATGGAATGGCTACGTCTTTTACTATTGCGGATCATGTTACAGGGCAAGATGAGTTATTGGACTTGATTTTTATGTTTGCTGAGTTTTTTATTCGCACCTTTGTAGATTATTACAGTTTTTAAATTGTAGCACAATCTAAAATTCTTTAGTTTCACTGACTCATATTTCATAGCACAGTCGAGATTAAGCAGCTGCTTTGGCTCAATATAGCTCAACACGTAAACTGTCTCATTTTCTTGTTGATTTAACAGTTTTTAGTAACTAATACACATATAGTTTAACTTTTTGAAGTTAAATTGGTAAATAATATCTTCACTTTAAACCTTGGTCCACAAATGTAAAATTATTTTACAATCACTTATTTGTAGCTGTGCATTAAAAAGACGTCCACTCTCTTCGAAGTTGGTGGACTAAGAGAAAGTTAACATTACCGCCTTGCTAGGATATTATGTTCATACATCTCGTGTAGCTATGCGTTCCCTGTGACGTCATACTTCACGTCTCACTATAATTTTGAATTTGCTAAGAAAACTATGAATAAATGAAAGAATGATATGGGACAAACAAAGTCAAATACACATACGAATTAGTCAAGTTCATGATTAATTTGATTATCTCCAGGGACACACACACACACATATATACACTGTTTCATGCCTTTTAATTTTGATCCTCTTTTCTTTGCATAAATGACAATTCAATAAAATTCAACAATTTGTACTTCGCTGTATTTTCTGTGTTATTTTTGTCTTTGTCCCTGTACAGAGCCGATATCTCATGTCTTAAACACCATGAGCAACTCCAGCGCGCACGCTTTGACCTGGAGCTGTTGGGTTGTGCTAAGATAGCTACCCCACATTCCGTGTTTCGTCAACTATTCACGGAACTACTGGGCCGATACCGGACTTCCTGTCCGGTATTTACCGATGGCTCCCAGATGGGTAGTGCGACGGGTTGCACCTTTATATACAACGGTGACGCTCATACGTACCGCCCACCAGATGCCAGTTCAGTATTTACTGCCGAGTTGTTTGCCATATTTTATTTCCTCCTTTTTATCTCCAGTTCAGGTCCTGGAAGCTTTATCGTCTGTTCCAATTCTTTTAGTGCTCTCCAGGCCCTGCAACAGTTTTATCGGCACCTCGGCATTGGTTGTTAAAATCCAGACGATCTCTTAGCTACTGTCTCGTGGATACCAGTTTGCTTTTACGTGGATCCCAGGCCATGTGGGTATTCCGGGCAATGAGGCTGTGGATGCGGCTGCAAAGTCTGCATGTCGCCTTCCGGAGTATTCCACCCGTACGCTCCCCTATATAGAGGTGCAGCAATATTTCCATCGCCATCTATTTGCTCTCTGGCAGGAATCTTGGGAAGCGTTATCTGGCACTCAATTACGGACAATCAAGGACACGGTACAACCCTGGCATACCAGCTGCAGGAATTCCAGGCGGGAAGAAGTGGTTTTAACCCGCCTGAGGATAGGGCATACCCGAGCCACGCATGGACACCTTTTGCGTGGTGATCCGGAGCCTGTCTGTACAACGTGTAATATTCCAATCTCCGTCGCACATGTCCTTCTTGATTGTCCGCGATACGCTCCTGAGCGCCAGTCCGCTGGCCTGGGCCTTACACTGTCGTCAGTTTTAGGCAATGACCCAGTATCTGTAAATACAGTGCTGCGGTTTTGTTCCACAATTCATTTTATGAAGCAAGTGTAAGGTTATTTTATTTCAGAGATTTTATCTTTTTAGATTGCCATATTTTTGGGTTTTTTTAACGTTTTAGCATTTTTTACTTTGTAGCAATTTTAAGTTTCAGTTTTTAGCATTTTAAATGGAACGTTTTAATAGTTGTTTAGCTGCCTTTATCTATTTTAACTTTAGATTTTTAGTTTTTAATGTGTGATGTTTTAACACTTGACTACGTAATTTTACTTTTGGACTCGGAGCACTAATGACCAAGTTGTCGACGGGCTCTTAAACCAACACACTCACTCACTTAACATGATGTTGATCCAGTAAAGTCTGAGATCCATAATGGATATTTATTTCCCTTGATTATTTGCATAGAAACTGAAATTCCCATTTGCCTGTTCTCTAAAATGTAAGTGTTGAGTTTTACTCCAAGTTTTGGCCATTTAACAGTTCAACTTACCAGATTGTTTCTGTGAGGTGCTTTCTTTAAAACATCTACTTCTACCAAGTTATCTTTTTCAGTAGGAAGTGGCTCAAAATGCCTTTCTGCAGCCCTGTTTCAATGCTCTTAGGATATACAGTCACTTGCAGCTTAAATGCAATAATATCTTCGCAAAACTTAAAGGCATATGGAGGCGGGGCGTACTGCAGACTCCAGCGAATCCTACGCTTGCCCCTCCTACCAGCGCTGCCGAATGTGGTGCATGCATCTCTCACACACTTATGTACAGACCGTCTGCCGGTACACGCACTACGCTTGGCAACAGCGCTCTGCTTGAGCATTGGCCAGCATTCACATGCCTTTAACTTTTGCGAGTGGTATAGTATAACATTTTTCAGCCAGTTTACAAATAAAACCATAATATAGATATGCCAGTAAACACTGATAAAACATGAGCAATCGTTAACGATGGTGTATGTGCATCCACTGAACTATACTCAAAATCTGCAAAGAAGCTAACAATGAATTGCTTCAAGCTGAAACAAAGAAATGTTGAAAAAATGGAGCTTGTAGATACCTATTGTACCGCCAGTGTATAAGATACATCTCGTTTTTGGGCCAATATTTTAAGGGGAAAGTGTCCAATACAGTATGAGAGTCTGAAATATCAGAATATGTAAGCCCATATTACTGGTATAACAATGCGTTCTTAACTGGATGTTAGGAATTTTAGCAAATATTTATTAAATCCCGGTGGTGTTTCCAAAACTTGTATAAAGTTCCTGTTGAAAATTTGTTTTTTTTTAATTAATGTCCTCCAACATTGTGTCATATCGGACGAATGAATGAAAGCGTGAAAGGGGGCTTTAAGTTACCCAACATTTGTCTTCTCAGGGTAGGGAAAACCTCGGAAAAAACCTTACCCGGATAACTTACCCTAAGCGAGATTCGAACTCGCGACCTCTTGAACGTGAGGCAGACACACTAACCATCACGCTACCGAGGCGGGTGAAAATTTCTGTGAGCATTTCAGCTGTCAAGAAATGTTTCACTAGTATCAGTTAGTTTTTATGAAAATTCAGACTAGTTATTGCTATGCCTCCATTTTACACTGTAATAGCCATCCGTTCGGTAATTGAAAAAATTTGACCCCTTTGATTTTGTTTTGTCGTATTGGGAGTTCTCACTTGGGAAGCAACTGATGTTATTGCTTGTGGAACTGTGAGCATTCTTAATGGTGGTTTAATCAGTTTTTACTCTTTCTACCATGCAAATAGTAAGAGTTGCATTTTATGAAAGATTTTGCTACAAATACACTTTTTGAGATCCCCTCAACTAAAGGCATTTTTAGAAAAGGGCATGTATATGAGAGAGAAATTGAATATTTATGAATGGTCTGCTATGGTTCTCAGCATCCCATTCTATATTGGGCATGGAAGACTGCTTAATTTTGCTCAGGACCTCCAGATCAGGCTTGAGGTTCTATGTGCCGTAAATCTGACATGTTGCTACTGGCTTTACTTCCCTTCCAAAGAAAGCCATGGTAAGTGTTTTTCTGCTTCAAAAGATCCCTCCACTGGGTTTGAACCAGAACCCTTGGAAACCAGCGGCTAGCATGTTGTCCCCAGAATACAGGACAAGAGCAGCATATCTTGGAAATGAAAGTCAATTAAATACTAAAATTGTAAAATAGAATAGGGTCAGTAAAATAGAAAAAGGATATCAACATACTAAGATAAGTGAAGTTTTTAGTTTCTAATTTGTTCTTATTTTAGAATCTTGTTGCTTCACTGTTAATAGCTTCAATTTTTACTTAATTTACTAAAATTGTATTTAATTTTAGAATCTTCCAAGGATATGACAAATGTTTTCAGGAAAATCCCTTATCCTAAACTACCCTTTACATGGAACATTTTATGAAAATTCTGCTTTTCTCAAAAATGGCTCGCAATGATTTTGATTAGATTACCAGGTTTAAAACATTTTTGTGACAAATATGTCTCTTCAATTTTCTGGGAGGCAGTGCTGTGGCCAAGTGGTTAAAACATTTGTCGACCACCCAGGATGCCTGGGTTCAATCCCAGGTGTGGTATTTGTGGTGGACAACGTGGCATCAGGGCAGGTTTTCTCTGGGCTCTCCAGTTTCCCCCACCACTCATTCCACCAATTGCTCCATTATCACTGTTCCAATCATTGATTTTGTCTGCATTTCGTATCCTCTTCCTGTCATACCTGGTGTTTCACTGACCACCACCTTCCAGGTCTTCATTCTGTCCAATCCATAGGTTCCTGAAGTTCCCTTAATTCCTAAAGACTTTTCGATATACTGCTAAACTAAGAGATAAAATCTTGTACAAAAATGTGGATCTTGGTGAAGTGCACACGGTTTCTCTTTTGAGTTAGCCATTTCCAAGGGATCTCTTGCTTTTGGTTTTAATTGAACATACACTGACAATGAAGACGAGACCTTGGTCCTCAAAACAATCAGGTACCTTTTTATATATCTTCCTTTCATAGAAGTTTGAAAACAGTGTTGTTGATGTTGAGAATTTCAAATTCCAACTTGTCTTTATAAATTCAATTTATTTACATTTCTCTAATGGAAAGTTTATTTTTTTCCTTTTTCATCTATCCTGTTTTGCATCTCTGAGAAAATGTGTTATAAAAGCATTTCTACAAATGTTAATCTCAACGTGAAGTAGATATAAGAATTTTTTTCTAAGAATGGATAGGTAAGGTCATGTAAATGTAACATATAAAAATATTTTTATTTTCTTTGACACTTTCGGTAGTTAGTCTTAATCTATATGATTTCCTTGTTGAATCTGGCTTGAAAGTTGTGCAATTAAATTCAGATTTGCCCTTCTAAATTAAAAAACTCTTAGAAGTTATATTACTCAGGAACACCTCAAGGGTTTGGCTGCATTGTCAGTAGAAAATGAAATTGTGCACGGATTAACATTGATATAATCAATTCCTTTGCCGATATGCAACCAAGAAAGAAACTATACATCCCAATTATTATTTATTTATGCCACCAAACTTACTGTTGGTGTACTTAAACACACAAGCTGTGTGTGGACAATGTTTGAGAGGTAGAACTGGCATTGAATTGTTAAGTTCCAGTTCTACCTCTCTTACACATCCCAATTTTAATGCAGTTTTTACTGTTTAATTTCTTGATATTAAGAAAATTTGAACTTAACCTCCATCAAATTTTAATTGTTTTCAGTACTTTAAATTGTGCTTTTAAAATTTACATTTACTGCAATAATGCCTGCTAGTTGCATAGTTAAACAATATTTAATTTTATTTTGAAAAGCAAATGGTTATTGTAGTAAGGTAAGACCTGAAAATATGTAAGATGACACCTTTTAATCCTGTTGATCTTACTGTAAAGATAAGAGTCACTTTTACTTTGCTACATAGGTATTACATTCCACCCAAAAATGTGATTCTAAGATTTCACTGGAAATTATGTTTTGAGATCCCCTGAATTCAAAAAGGCATTTTTAGAAAAAAGTCTGTGTGTTTCTGAACAGTATAACTCAAAATTGGAATGTTGGTAAAACACCAAACTTTGTATGGCAGCATCCTCTAAGGATACGATATTAAGATTTTCAAGAAAATTTCCCCAACCCAGCTATTGTTTAGATCAGGGTGTTCCAAATCCAGGAGTTTAAGTATGAATACATGTGAGTACACACCAGCGTTGCATGGAGCACGTCTGTAGAGGCAGTGGTAGCGAAGGATGATAGCCAATGGATCATTGGGCAAAGTTCATAGCAACCACACTCATTCCCCGTTACAGGTCTCCGCCAGTATCCCTGGTGCCATAACGGCAGCTTACCCCAAAGCAGGGCTGTGCTGCATGTTGCAGGCTTACTCACACAAGGCAGCAAGTACACCACTGCTCCTGGTGAGCAACTCAGCTGGAACACATTGCTTTAGATGGAAATGGAAATGTCAAAAGTCCTCTTCATTCTGGATGACTCGCATAACCATAAGAGATACACAGAATCTTACTATAAAAAAATTAAGAACTTCAACTCAGTTTATATCAAATACTTTACTCTTTTTAGGGTGGAGTGAACTGTTCCCAAGATATTCATTGTTATTTGTTTACATTTTCCAATACTTATATTTATCTCAAATAGGACTGCATTACTCATTTGTTTATCTGTTGTCCAGGCAAAGAGAACAAAATTTCGTAGCCATAACATAGCAACCAGCTCTTAAAAGTATTAATTATCGCTTAAAGTCCACCATATTCCTTTTGTACTACAAGAATATTAACAATAAGATAATTTCTGCAAATGTTTATCTCTAACATGCAATAGAGCAATAAGTGTTCACCAGTGGCACTGGGGATTAATTGATGTGCATTATTTTCCCCCTGGCTTCCCAATATAAAGCCTGCAGGTTGTCACTTTTAAGGCCTTTGCATTTGCTGTTTGTTCGGGATTACATCTTGACAGAAAGTGTACTTGAGTGTAGGCAGGCATGTATCTTGTGGAGATGTTCTGCGAGGCAGTCGTCCTAAATAGTTCCAGTAGGAGCTATAACCCTCGCAAAAGTTAAAGGCATATGGAGGCGGGTCATACTGCAGACTCCAGCGAATCCTAAGCTTGCCCCTCCTACCAGCGCTGCCGAATGTGGTACACGCATCTCACGCACTCTTACATGCAGAACCTCTGCCGGTACACGTAATACGCTTGGCAACAGCGCTCCGTTTAAGCATTGGCCAGCGTTCACATGCGTATAACTTTTGCGAGGAGTATAGCGAGCCAGCTTGGAATCCCTAACGTGTGTTGAAGATCATCTCGGCTTCAGGTTTCTTCGTGTAGCCGCCAGCCTCACGGATTTTGTCACCGGTCTAAAAGAGCAGTTAGCATAAATTCGACCACGCAGCTTCTTCACCGACACTTCCGACCCGGAAAGACTGGATGGAAATGACGAAATGGACTGGAGGGGCTGGAGGTCGCGGAGAGGAAAGTAATCGACCCAACATTCGCCTAGTCACTAAAGAAAACCGCCAAAAACCCAGATTGGTCGGTCACCGGAATCTCCCGAATGCGAGTCCTAAGCGTTACCACCTGAGCCACCCGCTCGGTTGAATTGGAGTTAACTTTTATTGAGCGACATGGCCATCCACAGTATTGCTTTGTGTGTTCTTGGTAAGATGGCATCACCTACAAGGAAATGCAATAGCTATCCGAAGAAACACTAAATTATCCCGAGTTGTATGAATTCAATTCAAATGCATGCAAAAATGCAACGAAAAGGTGTTTTAACCTAGCTTCGCGTGGTAATCCCAGATTGTGTAGCCTCCCTTGTGTCGCTCCATTTTGAGTTGGGGATTATGAAAAAGGCTGTTTTTGCGGAAAGTTTAAGTGACGACCAGGCCTTGGTTTGGGGTCACAGAGGCAGCAGACTGCAGATGGGAACGCACGGGATTGAGTTGGTACTTGTAGCCTGATCTGCGCGGTAGGGTAGCACTACAAAAGTATAGGTTGTTGCGTAGCAAAGATCATTACAGTCATTCGTACTGCTGCTCTATAAGTCACATACTTATTAAACACATTTGTCTCAGAGAAATATAGTGAAGTGATTATTGTAAAATCTCATCTTAGAACGATTATTATTGGAGTTCTTGTTTAAGATTTCTCTAAAACCCTATCATATATCTATAGACACAGGAACACATAGGGCTATTCGACTTGTAATTGAACTACTACAAAAGCTGGATGAATCAGACTCAGAATCTGTTATCGCCTAATTAAAAATGTCCTGGAGAAAAAACGGTCTTTGCTGATATTTGCGCCATAAAGAACGTTTTATTGGATTGTAACAATGAATGTGAATCTATGATTCGTCTTATATCCCATTCTTCCGTTATGGACCTGTCACGTCACTTGACGCAGAACGAAACTTCTCTAGATTCAGACTTATTTTAAGTGAAAATAGGAGGGGTTTTTCTTTCAGTACATTGCGAACGCATCTTGTAATTCGACGCAATGATTTGTAAACAAATGTATTGTATTCATTTAAATTATTTTGGTTAGTAATTTCTGTATTTATTTATTTACTTCAAACATATGTTAAACAATTATTTTGCATACTAGACTGGCACTGGAAAATGGAAATATTTATTTTGTGCCCTTCTGTGACTGGATGTTGAAACAAGGCTACCTACAGGCGCCTTCTTCCACTATTCTCCCGAACTATACAACAGTCGTTCGTGAACTCTTAATCACTTAATACACAAATGTGTTGAGTCAAACTTTTAGAATATTGTAACAGTTCTTTTTACATTACCATTTAGCATTACAATAGAGGTATTGGTATTTATATCTTAAGTGTATCAGTTTATTTCAGTATTATTGTAGTTTCTCTTTTTTATTTTTGTTTTTCAGATATCAAAATCCATGCAATTGTAGTCTAATGCAACCCCGTTATTATCCTCACGTACCATCTCTGATTAATTTACGTGGGCCCTCCCCATCCTTTACTACAGCTGCATTTGATTGCAGTCGCTGGGATTAAACTCATGACATTCGGCTTTCAGTGAAGGGCCATTCCATTTCGTCTGGCCTTTAACAATCATGCCTATTCGAATTACTTCTAATGTACCTATGACAACCTAAACCGTTTCAGGAATTTGAAGAGTTGCATATGAATCGAAATAATTCACGCAATAGAGGGTTAACGTCAAGCGCGTTGGTATCCTGGGCCGAGTTCTAGTAATAACGGGTCATAGTATGAACATTGATCGTTTATTTGAAGAAGAATGGAGTGTTATGGTTATTACAGCATTCTAAATGCTTTTACTGTGCAAAATCCAAAGATTGCGGGAGTAACTGCGCAATTCTTTGCCATGTGTAATGCGTAATAGCTGTGGTATGCTCAACCTGTTGCCAGTCTTAGGTTGAATGGTGGTTTATAAAAAGGGTTCAGCCCTTAATGTCCCAATACTGGGTACACTGGGAGTGAAATTTTGGTCAAAATTGTCAAAAACTCGAGAATTGTTTTTTTACCTTAAAATGTTCCTGGTACACCTGTGCATTTGGATCAGCTAACATTTTTCATATCCCCCACTCCATGTGGTCATTACGGCCCTTTCAAATAGTGCTTTTCCCTTAACGTACACAGGATGCTCCTATATAAAAGCCTGTTTTTCTCAAAACTACATTTCTGCACATTCCAAAAGAAGGTCGCGCCTGAGTTATGCTTCAAATTCAATGAAAATTTCCAAAAGTATACATAAATAGCAGCTAAGCAAAACTATGCTTCAATATTGATGTTATCATTAACATGAATTCCAAAAACATTTTTTTGTATGAAAAAAATCAATAATTTTTAAGATAAAAATTTCTTTGTTATTAAAAAACTATGTACAGCATAATCAGCAAACGTATTTGAAATATCTTTTCATACAATTGTTACCCATGTTTTAGAGTATTAGTTCTGCCAATATAAATGAATTTTGAAAAGTCAATAGACGCGAGCTCTATTTTGAAAATGTGCCTATTAAATTCACAAAATAATTTATATATCATAAACGAATCATCCAATTTTAATGAAATTTGTTGTACCTCCTATTCTCATATAAATACAAACACAGTAAAAATTTCAGAAAAATCTATCAATCTATCTTAATGTCCCAATACTGCCCTACTTTATCCCTATTCACCTGCATTCCTTCCCACCCATCGAACTACTTTCCAGTGTTGTCTGCCCCTGAAACCAAGTATAGTTAACATTCACGTTGAACATGTTTCGACGGTGACTTAATAGTATTGTGCCAACTGTATTGTGGGTATGTTCACAGCCTCCAAAGGATTTATCTCTATGGAAAGTTGAGATCTCAACTGTATAACTTTTTTCACGATGTATCTACTTCTGTAGGCATTGTTTGCACTCCGCATAAACCAGATTGGCATATTCAACGTGCTGAATGCAAGTTGTGGGTGCACGCGAAACTCAGTGAAATATATCTTATCAGTGAGATCCTAATTGTTCAAAACAGATTCAAGACTCTTACAGTGAAGTATTTGATAGCTGTGAAGAGGGTATATCTCGATAAATCTCGATACAAAGCTCTCTTTGTTTTGATTAAAGAAACATTTGCTTTGCATTTGACATTTTTCACGAGAGAGAGCGTTATTCGGAGATTGAAATACAACGTAATCGAAAGGATAGTTCCTTATTGTCGGGGTTGTTTACGCCGTGACAACCTTTGCCTGCTCCTGTCCTACGGCGGCACGTACTGATAAAACTAGCTCGAGCAATTGGCATACTTCCGGAATATTAAACTGACACTGATCTTGGGGCAGATGAACGGTGAGTTTCTATATATTTTAACTAGAAGTAGATTACAATATCTGCGGATTCGAGTGATATACGAATCTGACGTGTTACAATTACATGAACTCTAACTACTATAGTTTATTTATATAGCTTCTACAAACTGTTCCTACCAAAGCTTATTTTTCTGTCTACTTCATGTTAATCAAGATAAATATTTGCTGTAAATTTAATTACACATTTCGTTTTAGGTACAGCCACGGAAAAAATAATTGAGCGTATTAAGATAGTGGAATATTTCTAAGTCCCACGTCGTGTTGCAACACGGTTTACGCAAGTCGATATTTCCAACATGCAGCTCAGTTTGATAGTTCCATATATTATCGTCTATCGGTCACATAAATAGGCTGTGTCCCACAGACGATAACATATGGAATAGAGTATCAATAAACTCGTCTGCATGTTGGAAATATCGACTTGTGAAAACCGTGCTGCAACAGGACGTGGAACTTATATATTCTTCTCTCCTAATGCGCCCTATTCATTTGTTCCATGGCTGTACAAACAGTATAGAGAAAACCGAATCGACTGAGCTTAAAAGCGGGTTGCTTGTGTTGATCTTAAAATGCCATACTCTTTTCATGACATCGTGAGAAAGAACTGAGTAGTGACAACATTGAAAATATGACAAAGTACTGAATGAAAAATTTAAAGTAAATAACAACGGATATTTCGAAAACACCTGATGCCACAAAAACTATACATTGTCTAGGTGTTCAAGAGAGATCTGCATTTTTTGTACAGTATGAAGTTATGTTATCTGTTATGATTTTCCCAATATACTAAATTCTTTCCGAATGAAGAGATCTTCACAGGTTATTCCCAAAAATTCAATATATGTGATATTTTAATGAAAATCGTTGACCCACTTTTGAGCAAAACAAAAATATTAAACATTTCTACATGTAAAGAGTAGTTTGGGGTGGATAGATTATTTTGAAAATTTTCGTTTCTTATGTTTGTAAGATTCTAACTTAGATTCCAAATTTGGTATCTATTGAATATTTTCGTTTTAGAGTTAGGCTGTTCAGACATTCACATGGATCCCTTTCTCTTTTTATTAAGTATCTCGCAGTACAAGGAGTTTCGATGAAATATGAATATATAATTTTTGAATGGAATACAATACTTCCTCTACTTACTTTAGATATGTAGTAGAGAAAGTAAAAATGCAATTTACCCGAAATCTGGTGTTTACGTTGAAGGGTTCCATATAATATATCTACTAATTTCCAGTAGAATATTTTATTTCAGTTACCGTGGGCATTCTCTAATCCCCATATGTACCACCACCGCTGCCGCCGCCGCAACCACCACCACCACCTCTGCCACCGCCACCACCACCACTCACCTATAGATGTTTGTGACCATGCCTGTGACGTGGTGCCCCCTGGGAAGTAGGGGTGAGTTGAAAAGGGACAGAGGGTTGTCGGATCTAAGATACACTACAGCAAAGGGCAGAATTCATACAGTTTACAGATGAAGACTCCCGGTGGAGCCCTTACAACCGGCTCCCACCAAATGGGGGCCCCGGAGTCGGAGACTATCCCTGACCCGGAGGACGAAGTTTTATAGAGCATTTTTCTTGCCGTGCAACGTCGAGACTCCCGCCGACGCTCACAACCGTGAAATAATCAAGCAGATTGAAGGTGCAGTGAAACAATTGAAATGAGAAGTGAGGTGAAATAGAGGAACAGGAAATTCGGGGATGTAATTAATCCAGAGAGGAATGTTTCAGAGGTAGCGTCTGTGGCCCACATTCGGGAGATCGTGGGTTCGCTTCCCGTGGCCGACTTTCCTGACCCTTAGAATTTATCGGGAGCTTCCCCAGGTCGCTAGACGAATGCTGGACAGGATACTTATATCCCCCGAATTTCCTGCCCCTCCATTTCACCTCACTTCTCATTTCACTTTACCTTTCGTCCTGGTTAACTATTTCAGGGTTCTAAGTTTCAGCGCGCATGGCAGGGAATTTTCTTTATATAAACCCTTGACCTCCGGATCCAGGGATGTCTCTGATTCCCGCACTCACCAGGGGATGTGTAAATCCGCATGGCGGAGGGTTGTCGGTTGCACAAGCCGCCACCGGGAAGTTCCAATCTATGGCTATTAGGAACCCTGCCTTAGCCTATCATCTCTCCTCAAGTGCCGGCCACCCTTAGTACGCTCTCATCTGCACCTCGTGTTCTATTGACGTGCTAAGCTTCCCTCCGAACTTTGCCATTGATTTATGGATTAGATTTTTAGTCTGATTATAATAATAGTGAGAACAACAACAATAATATATTAGATATTCTCCTTCCGAGAACGGCGCCTGCTACACGACTCTCTCGGAAGCTTCCACTGGTGGCAGATGGGCTTCGTAAACTCTCGTTATGTGTCGTATGCATTCGGCTCCTTCAACATCACTGCTTTTCACATACATGCATAAACAGATGCCCGGCACCTGCGACAATGGATGACGAATTAGTAATGTGACTGTGGAAAATTGTAAAGAATATTACGATGCTCCAGATGACAACTATCATGACCACCGCAAATCTGGAAGAAAACTACTAATAAATTCACCATTCTAATCTATTTTCCGCTGTGACTCCACCATTTTTTCCTCTTTTTCTCCCTACCTATTTCTCTCTTTTTCTTCAGTAGCCAAAACACTTAATATTAAAATATCCCCATCCGAGGAGCTGCAACTTCTGCTGTTGTATGCATCTATATTTGATGACCAGCTAAATTTTCTGGTGGGAATATCCTGAACAGTGAGCGCTTACACTTCCGCGGAAGACGCACGGCTGCAAAATCCCCTTCCATTCACGAGGGACCAGTGTGCGTCAACCTTTACACTACTAACATCGCATAGTTACGATGGTATTTACAAGTATCCGTATCGTTATCATAATGTGGTAAATTATCTGTTATCTGCGCTCCTTCAAGTCGTTTGGAAAGTAGCTTTGAGAATCGATATAAAATTCTTAATACTAGACACTAGCGAATTATGTCTAATCTTCAAGAGCTTCAAAGAAGCAAATGACGCCAATTACACGCCTTCCGCTTTAGGCTCACATGTTAATTATTATAAATGCGGAAAATGAAAGGAAGCATTTATAGTGCTTCTCGAAGCGTAGACTCACCGCTTACTGTAAGAATATAAAGCATGTTAAATCATACCCGCGGGGGTAATATTGACAAAGAAGGTAAGGTATTCTGAACTACACACTGCTGGCTGGCTATATTAAAGTATATATTTGGCAGTACATAGTTTCGACAGATTAGTGCACTTATCTACATATAAAAGTGGATTTTGGTATGTACGAAGTTGATAAACTCCACGCGGTTTACCGATCACCATGTGAATTGACACGTTAACAAGGTATATTCGCGAAGTGTCTCCCGGGCATTGAACCCATGTGTTGTACGTAGACACAACCGATCCACTAATAGTATATTATGCAACGAGACTATAATGGTAGTAATTAAGCTTCATACGGCAATTTATGTTCGACGATATACCTAATTTTATAGTTGAAATAATGTAAAATGTGCTCTCATCAGGGACGACATATTCCATCAGCTGATATTTGAAGTTCTGCGCAGGTGCTAAACGATCGATTCATTTTCAGCATGTCACTGCTGCATGATGAAAATGATAACCTTGGAATGCTTCGTAACATTGCAAACTAGAAGGCAAATTGAATATATTCTTTTCTAGACGAAACTTTATTTTATGTATAAGTTATTTATTCTACAATTAGTGAAATCAATATGCGGGACTGTGCTTAGTGCAATATTCTTGGAAGTTGATGATGTATTGAGGTCAATTTGTGTCTTGTTTAAGTTGTATCTTACTTAGGCGGGGTGAGTTGCATCTGTCAGTAGTATCCGACATTTTAGCGTTTTCTAAACTCGCGCTAGTTGCGTTTCAAGAATTAATCGATATTGCGCTTTGCCATTGCTGCATGAGAATTCTCTGATTGGTGGAACACCTGTCCTTTAATGAAAATTGAATTGTCCGATTGGATGAAGACCAGTTCTTTAGTGAAATTTTGAACTTAATGAGGCCTATTAAAGATCGCTATCAGACTTATAATTAATAAGTGAGTATGGTCAAGAATAAATGTTATATAAAGCACATTTTAGCTATCCATTCTGATTGGTAACGTCAGTTGCAGGCAATCCGCGCGCGCAGCAGCACACTGTTTTGACAGTGCAAGGGAAGTGATGCTATAGTATTTTGTGTGTGAATGATATAGTGAATTATAAGGGATATTTTATATTTGTGTGTGTGTCGCGCACAGCGAGAATTGGCGCAAACAAGGTGTTACAGGTTTTACACCAGTTGAATTACAGTCTACATTATATTAAGTATATGAAGTGGAAAGCAACTGCAAACACTATCTTCGATTTGATCAAGAAACTTGAAGATGTCACTTCACTGAAATCTGGAGAATGAAGAACTGGTGCAAATGCCTTCCGATGATATTACAGATATCGAACCAACTTATGGGCCTTTTACTGATAATGTAGCTAATGACTGTGTTCCTGTCGATTATGTCAAGAAGATAACTGAAGCAAAAAAATAAAGGCTGGTCATTAAAACAATTAGACATCACTTCAGAAGGGTCAAGGACAGGAACTATCTGTCTCGTTATCAGAGATATTATGAACAACAAGGAACAAAGCATGAGAAAATCAATATCATTTAGGAGTACTATCTGGTAAAGCCGTGAGGCGTATCGGAAAGAATGAGAAACTGCCAAATTATTTACGTGAGCTTATCGCATATACACGGCGAGACAGTGTATGTGCAATCTGTTCAGATGGAATCATATCTTCAGGACCGATACCGAGGTGAGACCGAGGTCTCATACATCGGCAGGTGCGAAATATTATTCATTTGCGTTTCATTACTGACTGTACGCTTAGTTGCTGATATTTCACTGTTGTGGTAAACAAGATAAGAAACGATCACAGCACTCGAACACCAAGGTTGTACGTTTAGTCTAATTTTCAAGAGGCAAGTGCTAATTTCATAGCTGTGCATGATATAAGGCGGTGGGTATACACAACAGCTAGAGCGCTTGGACTTAGGGATTTCAAAGTTGGATCTAACTGGGTAAGACATTTTAAGTCAATTCACAAGATTGTGAGTTGTAAAGTTATGCAGTTTATCACAATATCACATTCGTATATAATTCAGTCATTTTTTTCCATGGAAGGTAGACTTCTTTTTCCACTACTCATTGTCTTCTGTGAACCAAGGGTGCCAACCCTTGAGCAAAAGAAAATGAACCGACCTCCGAAGGTATACATAACGGTTTCAGAATTAGGCGAAATTGATAAGCGTACTCTTGAACAATGGTGGAATAACTGTCTCTCTCCCAGTGTTGGAACAAAGTGTTGTCTGGTTCTGGATTCTTCACTCCATCAACAGGATCTGTTCGTATTTCCAGATAAACACATACAGGTAACAACCACTCCACCTGGGGGAACTCCCTGGCTCAACCTTTCGATGTATACTTTTTCTTTCGTCAATGGAAAAAGCTCCCTAATGTTTTTATGAGCGAGTTTTACTTGACAAAATTGATATTGAACTCCACGGTCGTAACGCTACCATCAAACTTCATACACTTATCCATAATCAGTTCACTGCCCCCATGTTCAATCAAGCATGCCTGGAAGAAAGCTCGTACATTTCCAGTTGAAAGTGATGCTTTTGATGTTCTTTGCAATATTACCTGGAAAACAGAAGATTCAGATTGCTCAACACTCAACTGCACAACTGCATCATTTATCCAACACGCAAATTGTCGTTTGGATTTGCGTTTGAGAGATTTCTACACCAAGATCCACAGACATGCTTAATAACAGATATGTGCAGCTAAATTGAATTGAATAAGCATTATGTTGCACCTGCGTTCCTTATCCCATTTGTTATTACATCACTGTCTATAATATTCATCAACATGTAGATTATCAGCTAAAATTGGTGCGGTAAGTACTGATTACACCTGATGTTGCCATCGTAATCCATTTTATTTCAATACGATGAGACACTTCACTAATGTGTGTGTTTTCTCATAGAGAAGGTTTTTATGATATCCATTGCACTATGCAACGTACCTATTACATTCACATGATTTTACCTACTAGCTTTTCTTTTACGTAACACATTCACATGTCTTTCTCTACTTGCTCTTCAACGTGCAATTCATACAATTTTCTACGATTGAAATAGGAATGATAGGTTTTCTCTGCTCACGTTCTTTTTTTTACGAAACACAATGGCGCTTTTTTCTCGACTCCCTCTTCCACAAAAATACATACAATATTCTATATGTTTGAAATAGAAATGCAACGTGTCAGATTCAGACGGTTTTCTCCACTCACTTTTCTTTTACGAAACACAATCATATCTTTTCCTTCTACTACGTTTTCTACAAACAATTCATACACTTCCCATATGATTCAAATAGAAATAAAACGCATTACATTCATACAGCTTTCTCCACTCACTTTTCTTCCTGTAGTAGTTGTGGTTGTTCAACATTGCTTTTGCATAATGTCTTCTTTTTTATTTAGTTTTATTTTGCTTATGTTTTGTTATTTATAGGTAGTATCCTAAGAGTTTTAATTACCAATTTATTTAAGGATATTAAGTCTTTTTTTGAAATGTCTAAAGGAAAATGAGGCTATTGGGCAAGTGCAACCTAAGTCTAAAAGTTGTTGGGATAGATCGTAAAACCACTGGCAATGCTGGATATTTCATCTAGTCATAAACAGAGATGTACCAATTACTTATTCAGTGTGAATCTTATTTACGAGTGCGTCGCATTACTATTAGCTTGAAAATGACCCAGATATTTTTAAATTTCACTTTGTGAAATATATGTTTTCGATGCACCAACCTTTTTCGAAATATCAATGTTTTTCATTTAGATTTATGAAATGCACTTTGAAACACAAGTTGGTCTTCTATTTTATTTTCCTAACTCTAGAAGTAAAGGTGTCAGGGGTAATAGCCAGATATTTTGGTAAATGGTACCTTAATCTATATCTACTTCGCTGTGTTGGTTGTTTCCTCTCTTTGTCTAGCAGTTTTCCCACAAGCCAATCATATAGTTTAATAGCTGATGTTTTTTGTTGGTTGTAGCTTCGCCGCAAAGTGAACAACGCCTGTGAGATATACTATCCGTTTTACTTCACACCTCAATGCGCGACCCAGTAGCGTAGACAATGTGAGGCCTTGGAGGAAGCATTCGAACTCAGTTCTTATATACATCTGTTACCGCATTATAGCATTCGTTCCACCCACTCTGCGTCGTGTTTTCTGTTGCACGCATACTTGAAGGTAGAGTCAGTTTAGTCAACGCGTGTGTAGTTCGGCCTCCTTTGAGGAACTCTCATAATCGTTTTACAACAGGGGCTTTTGCAGTCCTTTCTGCAGAGTTGCAATATCTTAATATGAACCTTTGCAGCTAATGAAACAGAAAGGAAGTGGAATTCAGAATTTAGGCAACTGAACCTCCGCGTGCAGTCAACATTTAACTGTCACTTCCTTAAAATCAGGATTGCTATTGGTTTTCAAGGACAGGGGTACAGGTTTTACTTTTCTGGAGCGTGGAGAAGGATTTATGACTGTCATTAGCTGTGGTTAACGCACATTTCCTTTGTGGATCAACTGCACATGCGCTAACTAAACAGACTCTACTAACCTGAAAACGTACTGTTCTGAATGAGTAAAAAGTCCACAAATGAAGCAAATATTGATACAATATTGTCCATTATCCTGTCTTCAATTACCAGTACAAATATCTGTAGGTACTCATAACCCCAAAGGCCTGTATACTGGCTGGCATATAACTGTTAACCACGTTTCTATTTTGTTAAACACTTTATAATTATTCTAGCCTCCTATACGGTATAGAAGGGATATAGATAGATTTAGGAAATACAGCGCAGGGGAACACATCTGCACTAGAACGTGCGTGAGATCTATTACGACTACTACCTCTCTAGGAGGATGGAATTAAGTGAAGGAGGCAGAGAGCAAGGCCATATAGACGCGCGGAAGTCTCTAACAGTTCCTAGTTCGAAGACCTGCCCCACTATTGGAATTGCCCAGAGAGGAGGATAAACAACCAGTCAACCAAGCAGTCCTCTGATGTCCACGGGAAACACTCTTTCCTTTGAGAAAGCATCCGTAGCATCTGTGTGGCACCACCATACGCCATGAAACCTAGATATACACCTCAAGCATGAGAAGGAAGGGGATGAAAAACTAGTAATGAAAGGAAATCGTGGTAGCATTCACCTACCGACCAGGAAAAACAATGGAAAGTCCGAAGCGATTGATGGAAATCAAACCAGAGATTTACCGAATCCTGACCTCACATGCTACCGCTGGACCATCTCTCTCGTCGTGTAAAGACTATAGAATGTCAAAGCCGTCACATAGCGACCTGTTTAAAAATGCTGACCTTCGTTTTCCCTCAAGAGCACTAGATCAACGGTTAAATATTTTCACTTCCACGTAAAAGGAGCGCTGCCTAAAGTTTCAACCGACAGTTTTATTATTTTTTTCTTCATAAGATAACTCTATTGTATAACTTAAATACAATACAGTTGTACATACATTTTAAGTTAACAGATAACACGAAACTTATGATCGGTACTTATCCAACGATAAGCCTGAGAATGTACTCATCTGAGTTAAAATCATAAGTCTTTCCACCCACCCTGCGTCATGTTATCTATGGCACGCCTACTTGAAAGTACTAACCAACCTGAAAACACGCTTCTCTTAATAAGTAAAACTATAAGTCCGCAAATGAAGCAAATATTGATGTAATATTGTCCATTAACTTGTCCTCAATTGCCGTACAAGTATTAGCAGTTATAATAATTAGGTTTTGATGCATTGAAAGAAGTCGTATGTAATTCATGCGGAGGAATGTTACCGATGGAAGTCCTAAGTCGTCATGAGGAACTGCGTTGTGCACATACCAAGGTGATACTCACATTAGTCGCAGGCATCTGTTTTGTACGATCTGAATCCTTTTAGTTTGACCGGCAGAAGCAAATTTCCAGATAGAGCAATTGAATTCTTCGAGTACGTGTTGCAATTGACGAATTCTGTTTCGCTTCTGTGCGAATTCCACGTAAGCTTAGCAAGATATTTTACTGTGGTCAAAGTTGGCCTGAGGGTTGATCCTAAACTTACCGGTGGGTTAGATAGTATTGGATTTATGGGGAAATTAACTCTTTTGGGTTTACAAGAGTTCAGGATTATTCTCCATTTATTGCACCAATTTTGGATGTCGTTGGTTAATTTATGAACATGTTTGGGATATGTTGGAACTTAATCCCTACACAGCACAACTATATCGTCTGCAAACTGTACTGTTGTAAAATCTGTACGTTTAGGAAAATCAGATGTATAGAGAAGGTATAATAACGGTTCCAGTATGCTGCCCCGTGGAACCTCAGAGAAAACGAGATAGGACCTTAAGTAGGCAAAGCTACATTTAACATTGAACATTTTTATTATTTTCTTTACTGGTAAGTAGAGGAAGTATTGTATTCCACCCAAAAATTCGATGTCGATTTCACCGGAAATATGTTTTGAGATCCCTGAATTAAAAAAAAAAAACCGGCATTTTAGAAAAAGGTCCGTGTGTGTATCTGTGTGTCTGTCTGTGCGTCAGTCTGTGGGCAGCATAACTCAAAAACGAGAAGTCGGTTAAAAACCAAAGTTGGTATTTAAGTTTAATGTCTTTCAAGGGTGTGACACGAAGATTTTGAAGAAAATAGCCCCACCCTAAACTACCCTTTACATGGAAAACTTTTCGAAAATTTTGACTCTTGAAAATCGCTCTAACGGTTTTGATTAAAATACCATATGCTTAAGGTATTTGTATGACAAAT